>JACXGK010005012.1:0-14518 GCA_016801125.1 Novumbra hubbsi | reverse complement strand
CTCCCTCCTCCTTCAGAACAGAATAGCTGCTCCTTTTCCAGCACAGCTCAACACTCAAAAGTTAAATGTTACATGAGTGAATAAATATGGGATCAGTCAACTAATAAACCAGGCTGCCCTTATTGAATGCTGATTCAGTGTGTTAGCGGTGCTGGCAACACATTTCTAAGGCAGCATGTCATTCTTTGTGTTTTTGTGATAATACCAAACAACGCTGGTACTATACATGCACTGTTATCCAATCAAGAAGAGCACCTACATCACATCAAGAAGATTCCTTAGGTCAGTGATGATTCCCCCTCCCCCTCTGTGGTTTCACACCATCCATAAAATGATGTCACGAACAGTCATGTCATGACATCTATACTCCCTTTCCCCTTTTGCCTATAACAATATTAGAGGGGGTGGTCTTAAAGACTTGTTCCTGGAGTTTCCACAAAGTTCTGAGGCAGTAATGTGGCAGCTGTCACTGTGTTACCAACCAGCCCTACCTCACATTAGTTCCAGTCGCAACAAGGGGGAGTTAAAGTCACATCCAGTCAGATCCGGTCCGATCCGGTCCGCACCATGACTGCTGCACGCCAAGCTACTCCTCATCTACCTGGTGGCAAGAGGCGGAGGAGCGGCAGGAGCGGCAGGAGCGGCAGGACGACAGCCTAATCTCATATCCGGGCTTTACTTCCATCCAGTCTACCCTGGGGCTCTTCAGACCACAGCTTTAGCTAATTGATGAGACACCCTGAAAAAGAGCCTTCCCCAGAATGTTCTAGGTTTTCATCTCAACTTTTCTAACTCTGTTTCAGTCATGTCATACTAACTGCGCCTCATCCCAAGCTGTCTCCCATCTGGTACGTCAAGAGGCATCATGATAGTTTCACTTTTTTTACTTGCGACAGCCCTCACCGCGTCAGGTTTTTACAGAAGACATCAAGTGCTGTTTAGTGGGTGAAAATATTCTATCCACCGCAAAGCAATGCAATAACGAGTATTATCTCGACAGAAAGTAACTGAAGTGTCCTGTCCTGAACACATAATATCTGTAATGCATTCTGACACGTTCTCCCAGCCTTTCGCCTGACAGCTTCTGTGAGGGCCTGTCTTCTGTATCTTCAGGAAGCCAGTGAAAAAGAAGAACCGAAGAAAGCGGCCATTTAACGTAGAAAGACATGTCTTAGTTCAGGTTCTAATTCCCTCATTTAAAGGCAGTTATGTTCTCCATGTGGTGTGTTAACATACTATCAAAACCATCAGAGGCCTACGTTATAGGTCTGGTAAGGCAGGCAGTTGGAGATCCCAAAGAGATGTCTACCTTCTGTACTTTAAATCAGTGCGAGACACTTTTATAAGAGATATAGAAACCTATTCCATCTCTACCTCTGTCTAGAATTGGCATTCAACCTAAATCTGTTTTATAACCACTATTGAAATGTATATAATCTCATATATTGGACACTGCCTGAATTGTGTATCTCTCCTACAATAAGATTTATTTACGGGCTATATTCCAAATGCAAAGAAATGTGACCCTTCGGTCTTTATTACCTACTGACAAACCTGTGCCTTTGTTTTTGGTTATCATGCATCATCAGGGAACATTCTGGAATGGGAAAAAACATTGGTGAATGCGTCCCAAACGATCCACTAAACACAGACCGAGGAGTCCAGATGAAAGCAATGCTTTTAGCATCATGATGACTGCTTTATGGTGATAATAATAGCAACACACTGAGCTAAATTTGGTAGCTGCACCTGCTACTGTCTTCTTTATATGAGGCTACACCTGTGCTCTCGAAATTAAACACTCACACTAACTTCAGGGCACACTCTAAAGCAATAAACAGTCACACATCTCTGTACCAACGGTGGACCCCAAAAAACACCCCAGTTAAATGTGTTGGCTAAGGGTTGTTAATTTCCTGAGTACAGCAACACTCTCTGTCACAGCAGTCCTTCACTAAATGCCACGCCTCAGTGCAAAGCCAATCAATTGAACAGGAGCGATCACTATCTGAACCCTGGTTTCAAGTACAACTTCTGCATTTGCCCGGCTGCAGTAACAGTTGAGGATGCTTGGAAGGGGTCAACTGTGTTTTTCTGTTGGCACCATTAGGCCCAACAAACTAAACGAACATCCGACGCATATTCCGAATCGTATTCAGAATCGTCTTCGACGGTCGCTAATTTGGACTGAAATATAGGTGCCAGAGGACATTTTGTTTTGGAGCGTTTTTACTGGTTATGCCCTCCACAATCCTTTAGTGCTTATATTAAAACAGGATTTCAAGCAGCAGAAAAGGAAAGGTGGCTCTGCTTGCGCTGTTACGGCCCACCAAGCCTCGCTCTTGGCGTGACCGTCTGGGCCTCGGTGTGGCCTCCGTATGTTCTGCCCTGCAGATACTGACTGATCAGGAAAATAGGTATGAAACAATAGCACCTTTTACAAATCACCCGCCCGTTTTACCTGTCGCATCCCGTAGTGACCCTGTCTGGTTGTCTAGCTGCGTTGAAGTCTTGCCCGGTGCTGACAGCCTCCGCGAGGTAAATGTTCGTGTCAAAGGAATTTCTTATTTTCCATTCGTCGATCAGATTCTTTATGCAGACACAGCGGGGATTATCGGTGATATTCAGAGATGTTCTTAGGTGGTGTCCTTCAATGGCATTACAGACACCAGGTGATTTTTATTTGTAGGCCTACTTTAGTTTTTGCACGGTCATAAACCGAAGCTTCCTTACGCCCATAAACAGCGTGTCTAAATTAGTACAAGCACACGATATTTACATTTAAAAAAACTATTCCTTGCTATTATTATTAATGTTGTAATTATTCTGTAAATAATAATGCATTGCATGACGTGTGTAAGCGTATACAGCTTTCTGTACGCGTGTTTAAAGCGTGTTTGACATTAATTGTGAGAACATAGAATTGCTGAGTTGAGACTTAACTGCCCCTGCACTCATGAATAGTAAAAACCTCTGTGAATTATTTTTGCACTTATATGTCTGTAGGGTCATGTACAATATACTGATGGCAGCTGTCAAAATAACTCATATCTCGAGTGAAATCCCCTGGTAATTAAACCAATTGTTAAAAATGAATATTGCTTGATGAAGTGAAGGAGACAGTGCAACTGATAATGGATATTAAGGCGCTAGCTATTTCTCTATAATATAATGTAGGTATATAATTTATGATTTAACCTCTTCAAATTGCTCTTACCGAAGGTCTGCTGTTGAGGTAATGTCTTCCAGACAAGATTCGGAGAAACAAAAACCGAGCACTAAAATGTTCCCTTTTTTGCACTCTGAAAGCACGATTTAGATGTTGTGAGAGTGGAACTTATGCTACATTATTTAAAAAAATAACTAAAATTGCTAATTAATATACGACTTTAATTTATGAGAAGTAGGATATACATTTAAATGTAACTCGTCAAATGTAACTTGAAATGCTTTGTGCAAAAGATTACACAACACGTAAACACAATATTTACTTTCATATTTAATGCACTCATCAACCTGTTATATTTCTGAAATAATAAAATACCACTCCTGCATCTGCACCCACCGTGACTGTAGTGAAGTAGTAGTGAAGTAGTGAAAGATCACAGATTGGGCGTGCGCTGTAAATAATTCTATTTGGATGTAGGGAGTGATTCATAAACATGTCACTAGTGTGACATATGCGCGAGGACTTCAAACTTTCTATTTAAATGTCATGAATTATGGCAACGAACAAATGTGTTCCCGTTGAAGGATAATGCCGACTACTTGGTGTCTGGTGCGGTCGGCTATCCATCAAGCGGACAATAAAAGGAGTTTTTGCCTGACGTGGAGAATGTACGTTCGCCTTTAACGCCCAAATAACTCACGCGCTGTGTCGGGAGCCTGACGGGCTTTGCCGAAAACAGCTACACTGTTATCAATATAAAAAATGCAATTGCATAGTGTAACTCATCTCTGATCAGCAGGACACTTGATTTGGATGACAGCAAATTACGCGGTGGCGACCAAAACAGGGATAATCCGATGGGGAAATGATTTGTTAAAACAATCACCAATTGTTTTTGAGCGGTTTAGCCTGTTCACATTATGAAATGTCAGGCATCTGATCACTTGAGTGACTTATCAAGCAAGCTGTCCTAATAAGGGAGGTTGCGCATTATATTGTTCAAATGTGAGAAATATGCTATGCTTTTACCCTATCACTACAATCTGAATTGAAATGGATTTCCAATCAGATCATTTGAAGTTAATGAGTTGTATTTATTTCTAAATGATTTGTAAATATAGTAATTTTATTGACCTAATAAAAAAGGCTAGGTTATATTTTTTATTAATATGAGAAAATAAAGACGTGAATGTCATTTGAAACAACGTCATTATACAAAGATTATACACATTCCGGTTTTCTATCAACCATGAACTACCCGCCCTAATAATGGCCTAATTGACTGTGTCAGCCTTCCGTGTTGGTGAGATATGATGACATGCCGGTTCAGTACTTTAGACATGGTAATCCCAAAATACACCCTATTCTTTAACTAGTGCACTACTTTTGAACAGGACCCATTCATCTTCGGTCAAAACTAGTGCACTACACGGAGTAGGGTTTTATTTGGAATTCAACATCGGGCATTGGAAGGATGATCAGACATTCTCTCATCTCTTCTTTCCCTCCCCCTGCATCTATCACCTCTCTTCCACTGAGACTGCAGCCGAAGATGACCTGCATTTAGACAACTGACAAATAACTGGCGATATAAAGCCCAACTGACAGATGACAGACTCTATGATTGAAAGAGTGGTTGGGGGAGGGTTGGGGTGTACTGAAAATACAATACATCCTCGTTCCAGGTAGCGCCACGGGCCTGGAATGAACATTGAAGTCAGTGAGTATTAAAATGGGGAGTCCTTTTAATCTGCATTTATAACCAATCGGCAATATGGTAATTGTGAAGTGGACAACAGTTTAAATGGATTCAAGTGCTTTGAATGGGAACCGCTGACTAGCTAATCCCAGAAAAGATGTGTCAACACAAAATTCTAAGTATAGGTATTATGCCTGTGAATAAATTCTAGTGTAAAAAAATTGAATTTATAAGAATTTAGTTCAACTCTGTGCTCGTTTTCCCTACATCTGGATACTTTCACAGAGAAACTGTAGTCGTGTATATCAACTGTAAATCATTGTTTAGGATATACTCTTACTGCTCATATCAAATTCATCAAATTCACAAATAAACTCACCATCCATTGTATATAGATGTATGTCAACATTACGTCGACTTAGTAGATGAGGTGCCTCTATATGTTCTCCACCAATAGTAGCACCACTAAACGAAGGAAATGTACGATTCTGATTCTGACCTGCAGCACATTTTATTTTTGAGATCAGAATGACATCAGGGGTCGGCTTGTGCGAGAAGTCGGAGCTGGTTAAAGCATCGTTCATGTGTGTTTCTTTCCGTTCGTATATCTGGTAAATGCAACGGTCCCGGTGTGTTATGAACGCATCTTAACTGACGTAGACAAAAGCCACAAGAATGTATTGAGTGTTTACATGCCTACGCATAAACCTATGTTATGCAGGTTTAGGCAGTAAAAAGGACTGTAAAAGATATGGGCCTAAAACAATAGACTAGTACACTTGCAATTACATCTATTGTTCATGAATAACAACCTTTTGCCATAAAGCGATTGCACATGTCCATGGTTTAAGAAGCTACTTCAAATTATATCTTTGAAAATATACTATTCCACAGCAGTCCTCCCTAGCCTCTTGGGAGACCAGGTTTGGGAGTAGGCTATGGCTGCAGGGAAGCTATAAAATACAACAATATATATATATATATATATATATATATATACATATATATATATATGTATGTATATTCATGTATATATACACCAAAAAAGCTAAATGTGCGAACTCACGGGCACATTACATACAACAACAAAAGAAAAGACATTGAAACAGCAAAAATATAACCCCGTTTTTGAGCAGACTACGTCATATTGCCTTCGCCCTCCAATCACTTCAGGGGCTCGTTTGATTGGAAGGCGGCAACGGCTTTAATCTCGAGACTAATTCAGATGTTGAAGGGACGAGAGGTTTTCTACTACATCCGACGTAGAGAGCAAGCGCACAAGACGTGCTGCTGAGACCAGTACTGCCACACTACACACGGAGACACCGAGGAAGGATGCAGCTGCTCACTCTGTCCTGCTGCGAGATAAACGGGATATGTTTTGGTCTTCTCCGGCCCTAACAAGGATTACACGAAATCGAATCTATTGCTTGGCTTTATTTCGAACTGCGGTGCTTTAGCACGAGATGTTATCTTGATTCTTTTTGATTCTTCCTAAAAACAAAAAACAAATGTGCTTTTCTTCCACTGCTATGAGAATTGGGTCATGATCACATCGCCCGTATTCTCTGTTCTGAGAAATAGTATCGCGAAACCGGTGTGGGAGAGCAGTTCTTTGGGGGAGAAGGACGCGACGAGAATCAACAAGCCATTTATTCACCCAGTCTCTCCCGCAGATCCTTTACGTCAGGCTAATCGTATACCCATAAAGATTTTGAAAATGCTTACTGCACGAGGAGGACACATTTTGCATCCGGAGTACCTACAACCTTTGCCATCAACTCCTATCAGTCCGATCGAGGTACGTACCACCTATGGGATGTGGAATTCGAAATAGCCTAGCTGTCGTAAAAGTGTGATTAAAAGGATGTATTGTCACTTTATAAAAAAATGATATTTTAAAATGTTTTAGTATAGGCACAGTTATGTTTGTTGTTGCTTATTTAACTGGTCACACATGTCGGATGTTTATAAAGCTATAACCTTATGCGCAATGCGTTAAACTCTTGCGTACGGGTGATTTAACTGAGTTCTCAAAGGTGCAAATTGACTACATGAACTGGAATATCATGGATGTCCATGAACAAGCATTTAAGTGTAAGCCCGAATAATAAAAATGATTTTCTCTTATTTCGCAGCTGGATGCAAAGAAAAGTCCTTTGGCTCTCTTGGCACAGACGTGCTCTCAAATCGGGAAACCAGACCCTCCGTCTTCTTCCAAACTTTCATCTGTAACCTCGAACGGATCTAGTGACAAAGATACCAAATCCGGACCACTAAAAATGAGTGACATTGGAAATGAAGACAAATCCAGCTTCAAGCCGTATTCCAAATCGTCGGAGAAGAACAAGGACTCCTCTTCCGGCAGTGGCAGCCTGAGCGGAGATAAAGCTAGTTTCCGAGTGCCTAGCGCCACCTGCCAGCCATTCACCCCCAGGACAGGCAGCCCCAGCTCCTGCCATTCCGTGTCTCCGCTGCCGTCTGATGGCAAGCAAGGAGACAAGGAGGATAAGAATAAGGAATCAGATAGTAATAAAAACAGTACGACGGAGGGGAACGGTAGCGGAAGTCACAGCCGGATATCTGGGATTAACAGCGAGGTTAGCAAACACCAGGAACCCACCTCTGGATCAAAGGCTATCACATCAGACTCACTTACATCGATCTCCTCCGCCTCGTCTGTGTTGAGCTCAGGAGGACTCATAGCGCCCGTCTCCCCTTACAAACCCGGTCACACCGTTTTCCCCCTTCCGCCTGCCGGCATGTCGTACCCTGGAAGTTTAGCTGGTGCGTACGCGAGCTATCCTCAGCATTTTCTCCCGCACGGAATGACATTAGATCCGAGCAAATCCGGCAGCCAATTACTCAGTGCTCAGTTTGCCGCCGCCAGCCAGCTCCAGTGCAGCAAGGCTGGGAGCAGTCCTTTGGCCGGAGCTTCTCCTCCTTCTCTCATGTCTGCTAACCTGTGCAGGGATCCGTACTGCCTGAGTTACCACTGCGCGAGCCACTTGTCCGGTGCGTCCAGCGCCAACCAGTGCCACGAGTCCTCGGCCTTGAAGCCCGGATACCCGCTCATGTACCCAACTCACCATTTGCACGGCATGCACTCCTCGCCCCCGTCATTCGCCGGACACCCGTTGTACCCCTACGGCTTTATGCTCCCAAATGACCCCCTGCCGCACGTCTGTAATTGGGTGTCGGCCAACGGACCTTGTGACAAGCGTTTTTCTTCCTCCGAAGAGCTTCTTAATCACCTAAGGACTCACACTGCTTTTGCCGGGACGGAGAAGTTGATATCAGGATACCCGGGTTCGTCGTCACTAGCCAACGCCGCAGCCGCCGCCATGGCTTGCCATATGCACATGCCCCCGGGGGGCCCGGGAAGCCCCGGGACGCTCACACTCAGGAGCCCGCATCACCCCCTGGGACTGAGCACGCGCTACCATCCTTATTCAAAGAGTCCCCTTCCCCCCGGCGCGTCGGTTCAGATGCCGGCTGCCGCAGGTCCATATTACTCCCCGTATGCCTTGTATGGACAGAGACTCACCACGGCGTCCGCGTTAGGATACCAATAGAAGACGCGGACAGACGGAGAACCATACATTTATAAAGGAGATTTTAGGCCTAAATGACTTTTATATTGGTTGTATTTCATGCAGGACGGGATCCGTGGGCTCAATGTATTTATTTGCGATAGCTCCAAGCGTGACAAAAATAAAATAATTATAATATAATTTGTAAGAGGCTCAATGGTCATTCTTTTTTTGTGACGGTCTGTTGGATTAAGACATTTTTTATGTTAATATATATTATTTTTTTTACAGTGTAGGCTATATTGTTTTTTATGTTGTCATCGAGATAGTTTCAGGCTGTTGTCTGGATTCGTGTTTTATTGTGACGACGTGTGTTTTGGATGCGGTGCCTATTTCGGTGTTTGGGCCCATACGGCCACGTGCCTAACGTTTTCAAAATAACGGTACCTTAAAGTGAATTGTTTATTTATTTTTCCTGGCAGAAATATCTCTTTATAAATTAAATTATAACTTCCACATGTTAAATCAGCGTTATTAGTCTGGAAGTTTGTTTTTAAATAAATCATTTTATATAACATAGAAAATATTTATTTCTGGTATAGACCTAATCCTAAACACTTTGAGTATTTCAGACATACGCATAATATGTATTTAAAAACATTACATGGGTAATTTAATTTGCACAATGGATTTTCAAATTCGTGTAGATTGTTTTCTATTTTAAATGTGTGCCTTAGATGTTTTTATTACCATTTTAATCACATGTCCATACCTTGCAAATGGTGAAAGTTAAAATAGTTTTGCTAAATTGTAGACTATTAATATCCAGACAAATTGTATTTGAAATGTATAGTTCTAGTAACAATAATAACATCTGCAATTAATTTCAACGTGTCATTTACAAATTCAGCATTATTTTCCACTAATGTATCCTATACCGTCAAACGAAGTATGATTTCAGTCTAGCTAAATTACAATAAGGAAGTTAACGTGTAAATATTTCAGTAAAACACACATTTACATGAGCAGGTTTGGAAAGAACGTTCAATTGTAAACATTAACAACACCTAGAACATACATTTTTGTTTTGCGTCTGCTCTTCTCACGGATTTATTTTTGGATGAATTCTGTCGCATAAAATGAGCTCTGGAATTGTCCAAGCAGACTGTATCGTAAACGTGAAGAATACATTTTTAATCTGACCACATCGTAGGCTACCTCTTTATGCCTCAAATGAAAAATCTTAATCAAATTGTAGGCTACTAAAGAAAACAAAACAGAGTTCTGGGAAATATTTTTCTACATCAATCCATAACGCAAGCCAACTTCATAACTTTGCTATCTGGAAAACAAAACCTTTGGTCCATCTCCTACAGAAATCTCTTTATGACGGACCAGGCAGCAACATTAATAACGTTAATACTGTATTGTAAATTACTTAATACTAATAACGTGTAAGCACAGGCGCGTGCGTGCTTGCTTAAATAATTTCATTCATTTAAGATTGCGAAAGTTTACATCCAAAGATGCTGTACTACTTTGAGTTTAAATTTACGAGATCTTGTGTTACACCTTATTTTATTAACAACGAGGAACGTAGCGACGTTAAATAAACGGCAGCTGTGCTTAACATTGATTTACGATGACACGCGTTGTGAGACATTTCCACAGCTCTGCGATTGCAGTAATGAAGCCATATAATGCCGATAACATGAAATGAAGCAAGGCCTTACCCGTTAAATCATCTCCTTAAACACATCTAGTGAATCAGGCAAACGACGTCATTATCCATCTCAAAGTAAATCACATCTATTCCCAAGAGATAATGTCAACATCATTAATGGTCTCATGTCATATTCATCAAATCGACCGCCCCTTTTCAACAGATTAATCCTTCCCTGTCTCTCTCTCCTGAGATGCATGGTAATGAAGCCTGTAGCCAACTACTCACCACCTCAACCAGGCCGCTTTAATGATGTTATGTTGGGCCATTTTCTCATTTACAAATGGCACATACATTTAATGTGGAGGGGGGGGGGGGTCAAATATGTGATACTGTAAAATGATGTCACTGCTCGTGTAAATGAAGTCACTGCTCGTTAATCTTTTGTCGTTTGGGGACTTGAAAGGTTTTGTTTTTTAGCTGTAATACCGGACAAGCAGTTCCAGGACCTTAAATATTACGCTTAAAATATACAACACAAATACGTTAATTTACCGTGTGCAACATATTCAAATAAACGGCACATTAATGGCAAACTATACACCGGGTGAAAATCAAACATCTGGAAAACAAATACTACGGGTGTAAATTTTAAGCCAGAGATGTCGGGATAAGCAGGAACATCTCTGCGGAGTAGATAATCTTCCCTACACAGGGTGCTCAATGATCTCGCCCACTTCCCATACTGCCTCTCATTGGGTTATAGACCTGTCAATCACACTGAAAGCACAAAATCTGCTGGCGGTTTTCTCAAAGTGAAATAGTCTTTGTTGGGTAGACGGGATGTCTTCGTGACTCCAATCTTAGTCACTCGTCAACTTGACACCTGTTTTGCTTTGAACCTCAACATCGTGAAGATTTCAGGGACCATTTGGGGCTCCGTAAACACAGCAGTGCACCATAAATGGGTCACAGACAAAATGCTGACGTTAAGATTTGTGAACCAGGTCTGGACATTGGCGGGGACATGCTTTATGCAGGTTGGCACGTCCATCCATTGTGCTATGCAGCCGGGTTCCATGTGTGTTCAGCATGGTCAATATGGTGTCTGGAAGCTGTTATTGTTGAAGGCATTGGAACACCATAGACATATTGAGGTAATGCTTGAAAAAACTGTGGAGACAGTTTGATACAGGCATTCAATCTGTTTGGGTCCCAAATCACATTCTATTGCCTATTAAGTGGACTGTCTTCAAATGTGCCCACTTGCTGTGATGAAAAGTAGTCTACTGCAAAGGGGAAGGTGTGCCTATTTTTTCTTTGATTGTGTAAGGGAATGGGCTTCACAACCTCATACATTTTTAATCCAAGCACACACCGCGGCTGTCTTTCAAACGTTCATGGGTTTGGGACCTTGGGTTGGGATGATTTACTTACATGATCATTTGGGACCTTGGGTTTGGATGATTTACTTACATGATCATTTGGGACCTTGGGTTGGGATGATTTACTTAGATGATCATTTGGGACCTTGGGTTGGGATGATTTACTTACATGATCTTGCTTTTTAGGTGGTCCTTCATGTACGTGAGAAGTATCTGGAAAAAAAAACAAATGATGATGTGAAAATGAAGAGCCAGAAAGCTAAATGTGCTACAACGGGTGTTAATAAAAACATATAATTGTGTGCCAAGCAATGCACTTATTGAGTAATGAAATACGAAATATATCACCGAAACCGTTCTGAAATCAGGACTTGCAGAAATAAGTTTAAGTTTAAATACCATCCATATAATGAGTATTTTGCAAACAAATTCCAAAGTAGGTATTTTACTGGGTTTGGATGTCAAAGACCAACAAAATACTAGATTACCCATGCATTCGGAGTCATGAGTTAGCAAACTTACTAGTTCAGCTTTTGATATAGTGTGTTCAACCTTGAATACATTTCATGATGTGACAAATAAACAAGGAGTATTGTTTTGTCTGTGCTCTCTGGTAAATTCAAGCCAAATGATTTTCAAATGTCTCAGCGTTTCGATTCTCTGCACTTGAGGTGCACTCAAGGTGAGGACCTCACTGTGTTATGAAAGAGGAATTCACTGCAAAACAGATTTAACTGAGATCTGGGATGTGAAATCTCTAATGCCCAATATCTCTGAACTATGCTTTGCGGAGATAGAACCCTCTAGTCCCGAGGTCTCGTATCTAATAAAACTCATGATTGAAATGTCCAATATAACATTACTGGACTCCAGACACATTTTTACAGGCACATTTACCTTCATACAGTTGGGACTTTACTAAAACATTTGGTCAAACCTTGAATGGAGATTACTTTAAAGTGGGTCCCTAATGGTATCCTGCTATTCCATTTATAGTGACCAACATGTAGTGCACTATAAAGGGAATATGGCACCATTTTGCTCGTGACCCTATAATTCTACAATGCTGTATTGTGATTCTATAGAACTGTAATGCTTTGTATAAATTACCAAACTCCTCGGCAGTGGATTGTCCGGTTGGCTTGGATGAGCCCTAAACAGGGTTATGTACACTGCACTGGAGTGGGTGGCCGGCTCACTATTTACAAAGGCAAAGGGAAACCGATGACCTTTCGCACGTTCAATCAACTGAGAAGTGTGTATTCAATCATCTCGAGGGAAGGCCTGGTTTATTTTTGCTGGAGAATGACTTTAGTTCTCTGAACAAGAGACATATTAATCACCACTTCATCACTTCCTGATTCTGACGGGGGAGGGTAAACCCACTCCGTCCCAAATGGCCCCCTATTCCGTAGGAAGTGTGGAACACACTGAACAGGGCCACAGTGTTTCGGTCAAAGGTGCTGCTCTGTGTAGGAAATAGGGGGCCATTTGGGACTATATGCAACCTTAAACAACGAGAAGTTAAACCTGGGTTTTATATTCTGGACAACTGGCATGCTCCTGTCCATATAAATATGTTTTCTATTCTATTTCTGTATTCTTCTCTATTAACTGAGACATTCAACCGAATCCAATGTAACTGATTCATATTACTCGGACCACACTCAGTTTATGTCTTAATATGTAAATAGAAAAGAGTTTGAAATGGAAAAAAACGAATATAGTGCTGTGTTGTGTTCCTACCAGGAAGTTCATTTGGTAATTATAATCAATATTGGTGTCTTATTGGTTTAGATGTGATGGGAGGAATACTCTACAAGTGCTACACGTGTGCCCCATGTGGATGAAAAAAGAATTACAACAACATATAGCTCAATTCAAAAGAAATCTTCCCCATTCCTCTCCAACACCAGTGATGGTTTTAGTTGAGTTTTATTTTGGGGCTCTAGACAGAGACTGGTTGAGGCCCCAAAATCCTCTATTTGACCTTGAGTTACTTATCAAAGCCACATCGGCAACATTTGATACATACCTTCTGTATTGTTCAATCTTTCTTCCAGTTCCAAAGACACTTGCATTGCTTCCCCTTTCAGTAGAGTTAATCAATTAGTTAAAAAATAATTATCGGAGGCGTACATAGTACGTAGTACCTGATAAGCTGTGACTACAGTGAAGCACAAAGCACTTAGCCACTTCGTTCAACTGAACAGTTTTGTGATCCTGATCGATCAAGCACATTCATATACCTTCCTTTTCTCACTCTGCTTCACCTTTCCTTACCTGTCAGCTGGGAGGGCCACAAACATCCTGGATCATATTGTGTGTCACTACACTGTCAGAGGCGGGGGAGCCTGGAGAGAGGACGCATCAACATTGTTAATTGGTAGTATCACTGTCGCTATCACCATCATAACCAACACTGGCGTCGATATAATCAAAATGTGTGATGTTAAAAGAACGACATGACAGAATTGAATCAATGTCTTCTTAACATCTCTGTCTGGTGGCCATTCGTCCTAATCTGGATTCCGTGCGATGAACAATGCTGTGACTTTTACAAAACCATGTTTTAACATAAAACATGTATTTGATAGTATTCCTTTGTTTTTGTTAAAAATGTATTATGTTTTGGGAGTTCAACAAATGTTTGTGAAACGCATATCTGTTGACGTGATGTTCATTTGACAGTCGTATTATGTATTTGCAACTCGCTGTATTTATTTGTGACTTGCTACTCACAACATTTTGATAGAAATGTATCTCCTTAATTACGGTCTGTCTACAGGAAGCCTTGCAAACATGAACCACCCACACGACAGAGATGGAAAACGAACATATTAAACAGAACTATAACAAACAGAGCCATGTGAATCCTGGTCTAAAGTAGTGCACTATTTGAAACAGCCCCTTGAATCCTGGTCTAAAGTAGTGCACTATTTGAAACAGCCCCTTGAATCCTGGTCTAAAGTAGTGCACTATTTGAAACAGCCCCTTGAATCCTGGTCTAAAGTAGTGCACTATTTGAAACAGCCCCTTGAATCCTGGTCTAAAGTAGTGCACTATTTG
>JACXGK010005011.1:0-27828 GCA_016801125.1 Novumbra hubbsi | reverse complement strand
AAGGTTAAGGGGTTAGGGTTAGTAACAGGATAAAGGTTAAGTTTAGGGTAAGGGTCAGTATATAGTTACAATGTTACTTAAAGTGAAGTGCATGGAAATACGTAGGGTTAAAGACCATGCACAGCAAATTCTCTAGTATCCAAACAACACTGGTCAGAGTGGAATTGTATTCACAATGAACCCAATTATATATTATAACACTAGGTAGTGTTAAATCATATACTTACATTTCCCAGTATGCCTTGTACTTCAGGTGTACTGCTGAGATTGTACCCATGACATTGTTTTTTAATAACCTTTGACCACAGCCAATAAGTGCACCGTCTAGGGATCAGGGAGCTATTTGAGATGCAGCCACATCTCTGTCAGGTTCTCTATCACCCTTTCAGGGAAACAGAGCAGAGGTCTTTCTGGATAATCTGAGGTTGCTTTGCATTTTCTGTGTCATTTCGCTGTGTATCAGTGTCTGTGTATATATGTGTGTGATGTTGGTTTGGTGTGTCTGCATATATTGTGATTGTAAATAAGACAATTTGGATTAATTTAGAGGCTTGTGTGTCTGGGAAGGATCGACCCACCGCCCATCCAGACTAATGGTGTGTAGCCGCATGTGTGTGTTGTTCGTTTTCTGTCTGATCTGAGCTCTGTGATGCAGCTGCAGATAGATCCTGAACATGCCTCAGCATTAATGGACTGCTTCTAATGAGAATAGTTGCCCGTACTTACGGAGGACGTATTGTAACTCAATGATCATATTAACACTAGTCCATGTTTTGCACTGCATTCACAGTTTGAAAATACTTCTGAAGTTTGTTGTTCATAGTTAAAATGTCAGTTGAGAAAGTCCATGCTGTCTCTTCCCTGACCTGGATCAAGTCATCAGTCAGCTCCCGTACAGTCTGTGGTGCTTCTTGGAGGTTGCAGATGCACCAATACATAAAGTCCCAGATGTTCTCAATTGGATTCAGGTCTGGGGAACATGAGGGCCAGTCAATGGGATCAATGCCTTCATCATCCAGGAACTGCCTACACACTCTGGCCTCATGAGGCCGGGAAATGTCCTGCACCAGGAGGAACCCAGGGCCCACTGCACCAGGAGGAACCCAAGGCACACTGCACCAGGAGGAACCCAGGGCCCACTGCACCAGGAGGAACCCAGGGCCCACTGCACCAGTGTAAGGTCTTATGAGGGGTCTGAGGATTTTATCCCGGTACCTAACAGCAGTCAGGATACCAATGACTAGCACATGAAGGTCTGTGCGACCCTCCATGGATATGTCTCCCCAGACCATCACTGACCCACCGCCAAACCGCTCATGCTGGATGAGGTTGCAGGCAGCTTAATTTTCACCACGGCGTCTTCAGACTCTTTTACTCTTTTAATCTGTCACATGTGCTCAAAGTGAACCTTAGCCAATGGGGGACCTGCCCATTCTGGTGTTCTCTGGCCAATGCCAATCGATCTGCATGGAGCCGCTAGAGGACACCAGGCCCTCGTGACACACGCATGACACACGCATGACACACGCTTGGAGTGTGTTTCTGATGTGCAGAGACATGCACCCCAGTAGCCTGCTGGAGGTCATTCTGTAGGGCTCCTGCCGTGCTCCTCCTGTTCCTCCTCACACAGGAGCAGATACCGGTCGTGCTGTTGAGTTGATGCCCTTCTACTGCCCTGTCCAGCTTTCCTTGTGTAACGGCCCGTCTCGTGGTATCTCCTCCGTGCTTCTGAGACTGTACTGGGAGACACAGCAAACCTTCTTGTGACGGCACTTATGGATGTACCATCCTGGAGGAGCTGGACTGCCTGTGCCACCTGAATGGGTTAGTAGTTAAAAGGGTTGTGTAGCCAATACCAGACCAGATGACAGCTAACACCATTTTATTTTAGTTCTTCACAAAAAAAATGCCACCAACCAGGGCGCTGACATCTACTGAATATTTTATGAACAATATTTAATACAATTCTTAAGCCTGTAATGATTCTCGTTCTCTTCCAACCCCGTCAGACACGGTGTGTATTATCACTGACCTGTATTGCTGCAAGCAAAGCTAGCTGATGGCCTTGCATTAGCAGGACAACTGACTGAGCCGACTAAATGAAGTGAATCCTCCCAACTCAACTCTCAGCGCGTGACATATGCCTTCCATTTATTCACCAGACGTGTCTGTACAGTTTCACCTTATGGGAACATTGATCCACCTAATTTTCACTTTTTCTGGCTTCATAGAACTGGTTCATGTTATAAAACACCATTTGTATCAGTCCGTTTGGTCTCCACTGCTACATTATGCTACACTTTAAGTACAACATTAGGAATGGTATTCATCGATTAAAAGCCCACAGTTTCACAATATCCTGAGCTGAACTGTGCGGTGCCAAACCCAACTGTATAGTTCCAGCTATTAGAGTTGTGCCAGAAAGATCAATGAGGGTTTCTGTTTTATCACCAACCTGTGAACACCTCTTACCATCACTCTGCAACGTACTGACGGACTCAGATTATTATGGAGTTTATTTAATCAACCGTGGTGGTCCCCATGAGCTACTCTCCAGGGAAATAGCAACACAAAACTAGAAAGGCCACAAGGAGATTTCAGGTCCCACTGTGATGTTCTGTTACTAGGGACCCTCCAGACTGTACTACAGGATCTAGAATGCAGTAACTTTCCCCTCAGGGTGGTCATTTGGGTTTTGGGATGTCTATGAGGAGATTCACTTTACTGTAAATACAGGGATGTCCTGGTAATGGACAGATCAATCAGGACTTTTTGGAAGAATAATCACACTCCAACACTGTCTGTCAATAATGAGACTTGTTAACATTGTCATCAATCAAAAGAGCAAACTTTTGAATGATAATAGCTGTATACCACAATGAATGATCAGAATCAGAATCTGCTTTATTGCCACATATGTGTAAACATACGGAAGGAATTTGCTTTGGTAGGTAGGTGCATAACAGTAAGTGAAAAGTGATAAATAACACAGTAAGTAAAAAATATAAAAACATTTGAGTGAGGACCATAACAGCTGTATACCACAATGGATGATGTCATTTGAGTGAGGACCATAGAAGCTGTATACCACATTGGATGATGTCATTTGAGTGAGGACCATAGAAGCAGTATACCACAATGGATGATGTCATTTGAGTGAGGACCATAGAAGCAGTATACCACAATGGATGATGTCATTTGAGTGAGGACCATAACAGCTGTATACCACAATGGATGATGTCATTTGAGTGAGGACCATAGAAGCTGTATACCACAATGGATGATGCCATTTGAGTGAGGACCATAGAAGCAGTATACCACAATGGATGATGCCATTTATTTAGCTATACAGGGACGTCAGACATGAGTCATGCAAAAGCATTTCATGTGTTGGGAAGACCTGCAGTGAACTTTGAGGACAGAAAAATATAAAGATAAGTTATATATATTTTATGCTAAATTAGAACAGAGCCTTATGGGTTTGTTAGAATAAAACGGATCTTATCTGTGATTTAGCATCTTATTATTTTTTGCGGTTACAGGCTGGATATCTACATTAACACTTGGTGACATAAAAAAGTGCTTAACAAATTAATTTTTATTGATTATATTAATCTTTCGCAAAAAACATTCCATTTTTTTAAACACTTTTATGAACAGATAATTCTCCAGTGTTAAATTATCATTAGGGAGTGAATTAATTTACACACTGAAAGCAGTCTTTAATTTGAACACTCGACAGAGTTAAACAACAACGAATGTTACACCAGTGGGAATCTGAGACCTTGATCCAGAAATCCATGTTACCTAATCCCTAGGTTTAATCACTACCTAAACCCTTGGTCTATTCTCTACCTAATCTCTAGGTTTAATCTCAGCCTTATCCCTAGGTCTAGCTCTAACCCTTAACCCTATGTCTAATCTCTAGCTCTAACACCTAACCCCTCTTCTCTCTATCTATCCCTCTCTCAACATTTTATCAGCATTGTTCTTTACCATCAAACAGTAGAGCTTCTGGAATTGTGGTGAACTAGCTCTTTTGATTCATGTCATCAAGGGCTTGATAATTAGTTAACAAGTTGAATAAGGTGTCTCCGGAAAAGCTTTTTAATGGAAACGCTTGTCGTCCCCCAAGGAGAGGTTTGAAAATGCCTTGGTTTATTCTGGGAAAGGTACTTGATTTGACTGCCACGTCTATGTGCTTCTTGAGGCAGATGGATGCATGCAATCCAACATTTGAGGTAAATTGCTTCCCTTTCAAGACACACACAACATCACACACACACACACCAGGTACATCGCTAGGCCTATTTTATGGGGGATTTAGCCCCCATGAAATATTAATTAGCCAACCCCCTCCAAATATATCCATATCCATATATATTCTCTATGTTTTCTTTTATTCTGTCAACTGTTCCATTGCATCTTAAACATCTTACAAATTGTATAGAAACTGTATAGAATCGTGTTAATTTGGCAGCATGTTGGGTTGAGTTTGATGCCTTAAAACATGACTTGCTCATCTGAAAGTGAGCTCCCTTCCGTAAATAGTAGTTGTCTACTTACATGTCGGCCATTAGCGGTTCTAGTGGTCGGAGAACCAAATTCAGTTTAAAAGGTGAATGCACTGGAAAACAAGAAAAGTTTTGCTAAAAAATATACGTTTTCAGGTATGAATGAACATTTTGTATTAAAACATTGAAGACAACTAATAAAAATTATTTATAAGGAAATTCAAAAAAAGAGTAAGGTGCCCAATATTGGGGACAGTGGCCATTAATAGGCGGTCATATTAACATATATATAATATTAATATTTCTACCTGAATTTCCGAAATAATAATTAAATACATCCTGTTAGATTCATGTTCCAAAACAAGTGAAGAGCCATTCAAGTACGCCCTAAAACTATCCCATACGCCATAACCCATCCCATGTGTCCTAACCCTATCTTATCCGTCCTAACTCTATCCCTTATACCCTAACCCTATCACATACATCCAAACCCTATCACATACATCCTAACCCAATCACATACATCCTAACCCTATCCCATACATCCTAACCCTATCCCATACATCCTAACCCTATCCCATACATCCTAACCCTATCCCATACATCCTAACCCTATCCCATACATCCTAACCCTATCCCATACATCCTAACCCTATCCCATACATTCTAACCCTATCCCATACATCCTAACCCTATCACATACATCCTAACCCTAACACCTGCATCCTGCTAGAACTTCTGATTGGAGGATGTATTCATTTTGTTGTGGTTAGCTATTTCATCATTGACTCCCCTATCTGGCCTAAAAGACTGGGTAAACCTTTAGATGTTTGGAGAACATACATTATAATGCCTAAATATGATTAATTTAACTTGTGTAAATAAAGGTGCCTTGTTTTGAGTAGGCAGAGCCGCTGCTGTGGCCCGCACCCGTTTGGATGGAGATCTGTTCTGGCATGACTCAGATAGACTAATCCATTTGGGTTTTCACAAGGCTGATCATGCATCTTTATCGATGTATTAGTGTTCCCATGGAGCTGTGTAATTACCGAGTCGACACCACACTGAGGCCGTGGCACCATGCCGTGTCCTTGAAGTGTTTCACACCGACTGCAACACACACACTCACACACCTTACAGGAAATTGAAGGACAGAGCAAGGCTGTGTCTGTTGTTCTTCATGAGCCAGCTGTTGAGGACAATCTTTTCCTGTCAACGTCACTCAGAGAGAGTGAGAGAGTGACTGAGTGAGAGAGAGAGAGAGAGAGAGAGTCTGAGTGTGTTTGATAAGGTGAATGGAGAGATAGGCCAGGAGAGAGAGAGAGAGATGAAGAGAAATAAAGGAGCGAAGAAGTAAGGAAATGAAAAGGCTGAAGAGAAACCAGGAAGGAGAGACAGGGAGTTACAGAGGGAAAAGGGGGTTTCTGCTGAGGGTCTAGTTTTACCTGCAGAAGGACAACATAGGAAGTGACCGTGGGACTGTGACACTCATTACAATGACCGTGTATGTGTGTGTATCTAAACGTTGGTCTGTTTGTGTATGTATCTAAACGTTGGTCTGTTTGTGTATGTGTGTGTATCTAAACGTTGGTCTGTTTGTATATGTGTGTTTTTCACTCTAATTGTGTGCCGTTTCAGTCTAGTTATATGTCCTCAATCTAGAAACACTTAAGTCCGGACCCGACTGCATTTTCAGAGCTTCTGAGAAAAAACGAATATGTTAGAAAAGGATCAGATGCTGTTTGCACATGCACATATTTGGGCCAGCATGAAAACAGAGAGATGTCCATGTCACCGTCCACATTGACAGAGCTGGAGGGAAATGCTTTGCTATACAATGACTGTGTGTTCACAAGAAATGAACACACACTGTCAAACGTCATGTTGTCTAGACACCCCAGTCCGGGTATTTCATGTGTATTGGTAGCTACACTGTCGTGATGTATTCCTATCTTGTTATATATATGGGGGAGGGGGTATTTCATGTGTATTGGTAGTTACACTGTCGTGATGTATTTCTTTCTTGTTATATATATGGGGGCGGGGGTATTTCAAGTGTATTGGTAGCTACACTGTTGTGATGTATTTCTATCTTGTTATATATATGGGGGAGGGGGTATTTCATGTGTATTGGTAGTTACACTGTCGTGATGTATTTCTATATTGTTATATATATGGGGGAGGGGGTATTTCATGTGTATTGGTAGTTACACTGTCGTGATGTATTTCTATCTTGTTATATATATGGGGGAGGGGGTATTTCATGTGTATTGGTAGCTACACTGTCGTGATGTATTTTTATCTTGTTATATATATGGGGAAGGGGGTATTTAAGAATTCCACTAACTAGGGACAGGTGTGACCCGTTAACAGGTGGGTTAGCCCTAATCTAAAACAGGAGTTGTTGTTGAGGTCACATGTACAAGTAATGGAATGTGCTAATGAAGGTGACTTTGAACACAGAAACATAATGGGATATAACGATAGGTGACCCGTGAAGTTTTCTGGTTATACACTGAACATACCATTTGTGATCCTTGATTTGATTAATTGTGGTTTTATGTCATTTCAAACTATGGAAGTACTTTATGGTCGTACAATTCTTACGGCTTGTTAAAATGATCCCTATTTTAACAAGCCATGTTCAAACCCAGGTTGTTCCATCTGCTATCTGTGGTCTCTTGGCCTCCTGTCTGTATGAGAGGGAAGCTCCCAGCCATCCCTGCATATCCCCTCTCCTGCCTGGTATCCTGATGGTACATCCAGCCGTGCCTCAAGTGTCTGCCCAAAACACTTTAGAAACCATTTTATGTCAAGACATTTGTATTATTATTATGAGAAAACTGATGGACTTTGTAGGGAACTCAGAGTAATTTAGGACATTACCACTGTACTACTTGGGGAACTTTGGGTCATTTAGGACATTACCGCAGGACTATTTGGTGACCTTTGGGTAATTTAGGACATTACCACTGAACTATGCAGGGAGCTTGGAGTCATTTAGGACATTACCACTGGACTATGTATGGAACTTGGGGTCATTTAGGATACAGGCTAACATAGAGTAGTGTTGCTTCCTTTCTGACATGAGAGATTAATTTATACACCCCAAATTTAAATCTGGACGCAGGAAAAGGTCACTGGTTACACACCGGTCTGCTGTTGTGGTGTTTGTGTGGTGTGTGTATGTGTGTTGGTGTCCCTGTGTTCACGTTTACTTTTGTGTGAGGCTGCATCTGTTCTATAATATGAGCTAACATGGCTAGCTTGGATGATGTAGCACCTGGTTTTTCACCTCCAAGTATCTTTTTTCACATTGACACATGTGATGTAGATGAACACATTTCCAGGCCAACAACCGTGGTTCACTGGAGAGAGACGGGACCATTTGACAAACCGGTGACATCTAATGCTTTCACACTGAGATAACACTGTCATGTGTGGGACTCACGGGCGCTTCATGTGACCATCATTCAAACAAATCAAGCCAACTTTTATGGGATGCAACTAGCTTACAGTTTTTTACAGTCGCTAGGACACATTTCCCAATACTTAGGTCACTTTTTCAAAACTCTTCACACAGTTCTCCAAACCAACTGTCAGCTCGGCACAGCAGTTCATTTCACTTTCAAAATGCACTGAAACTACCAAATCACTTCATACATGTCTCAAATCAACTAATTCTTCCAGAACACTAGCAAAGGTCGACAGACAACAAACACACCTTGTCACCCACAAAACAATGACCTAAAAAACACTAACAACAATTAGCATTATACAATGTTGTCTTTTGTAAAACAAGGACACATCTCTGTTTACAATTGACTGCAATATATGTTACTGGAATGAATCAGACATTTGCGCTTAGTAATTCCAAAATTCAAGAATTTGTATACACACCATCCACTGATACAGATACAATAGTAATGCAAAACTACTCAACAGTTGTCTCCTGTTGTAATGAAATTGAAAGAGTAACACCTGTGTAGATGTTCATCTACAATGAGAATCAGCTGTGGTTGGTCCAATTGTCCAATTGTTATTATAGCATTTAATTTTAGGATTAAAAATATATTTTTAATTACCATATTACTGTAGAATTGTAGCAAATTGCTGTCTTATTCAGTGTTGTATTATGTTATTGTTTTGAACTTAAGTTTAACTGTTTTGAAAACAATATGTAAGCATGTGCAAATTGACCTGTAAGTACACAGAGTTTTGGCGGTTGTTGTGTCGAAGTGAGAAAATAATTAATGTAATTTGAAAGATGTAGTCATTGAATGCATTTTGTGCCAAAGCAATGATAATTCATCCTCAGTTTAGCCCACATATACTTCTGTTGTGCTCACTGTGTGAAGAGTTTTGAAAAAGTGACTTAAGTATTGGGAAATGTGTCCTAGCGACTGTAAAAACTGTAATATATAACTTGGCTGACGTTGAAAGCATGCTCACATTAGCCAGCTAGCTTCAAGCTCACAATAGCTCACATTAGCCAGATTGCTTCGAGCTAACAATAGCTCCCATTAGCCAGCTAGCTTCACGCAAAGGTGAGCTAGCCAGCATTCAAGGTTGTCTGTTCTCAACAGAATGTTTAGTGCAAAGCTAGGTCAAGATTTGTGTTTATTTTTTCCTGGTACGGTCAAAGAAACCAATGATGAGTTGTTGGTCATCATTCCACGTTTTTCTAACTTATTGTGTGTGTATATTTGTGCTCATGTTTTTCAGTGTGTGGCTGGTCTTTTGTGAATGTGATCAATGTGTGTGGGTATTTACGGTGTTTGTGTGTATATCAGAATGGGGCCTGAGGTGTCCACTCTGCTGTGAAAGGATATTATAGTGTTAGCTGCTTTTTGTGTGAGAGTGAGAATGTGCGTGTGTGTGTGTGTGCACATGCGTCTGTGTGAGTGTGTGTGTGTGTGCGTGTGTGTGTGTGAGTATGTGGGCAGGTGTGTATGTGCTAGGCTCTGCTTGTAAATAGCCTATTGCTGTGTGACGTTTGCTCCACATTTGTTGCGAGGTGCTGGGCTGCGGAGACAGCTGATTCCATCTGTGATTGATTGTTAATGCCTGAGGCAGGTGTTGATCAATGATTGATTAGTAATGCCTGAGGCAGGAGTTGATCTGTGATTGATTGGTAATGTGTAGGCCAGTTTTTTCAGGACTGTTTGCTCTTAGGTGAAGAAATAGGGTGTATGTTCCAAATGGCACTCATTTACTTTTGACGTTCACTACTTCCCTATAGTTGCTTTTAAAAAAAGGGGCATTTCATAGGGAGTAGGGCGCAATTTAGGAGCTCCTAAAGAATAACCATTTTCTTGGCAATTGTATTTGTTTACAGCAATCAGAAATATCACAGAACAGTCTGAAATATCACACAGTGTGAATTATCACTCAGCCATCTGAAATATCACACAGCATGAAATATCCCTTAGCCATCTGAAATATCACACAGTGTGAAATATCCCTCAACCATCTGAAATATCACACAGCAGACTGACAGGGTGGTCTACGCACTGCGCTGCCATGGCCGTGGGTTTGAGCCTTGGTCATGCCACTGCCTGTTGTGGCTGGGAGGTCCAATAGGGCGGCACATATTAGCGTGGTGTCACCCGTGTCCAGGTGATTGGCTTAACAGGGTAAACATTGTTGCTTGGTGACGTTTCTGGAGGGGCAGGAATAGCACAAATACTATTATTGTAAAGACAAGTACTACAATCATATATGCTGTGTTCAGTATCGTTGTACAAGGCTGGAGATCACACTGTCATGCTGATTGAGAATAACAAACTGAAAGCTTTAAATGGGGGGTAGGGCTTGCAATAATTGTTCTTCCTCTGTTAACCACTCAGGAGGTCATCATTTATGGTAAAATGATGTTCTTTATATTGTGGATTTCAAAACCCTTAACTAGAAGAAGGATACATAGATAACATTGTTTGAGAAGACTCCATGAGTATATTGGTGAAAATGTGTGAAGAGAATATAAAGACGTATGTTGACATGCTTATTAAGAAACACATAGTATCCTCCAACAGGTAGGGCTTTTTATTTCAGATTTGGACATCCCCAGGGGTTCAAAACCACTATAAGTTGTTTATTGTTTCAAAATCTAACATAATATACAGAGAATCTGCATTATTTCTTTCAAAAACTGTAAAAGAGATATCATTCAGCTGAATACAATTAGCAAAGTATTGGTAGCAAGCATCATTCATGTGTTGCCAATGCACCCCAATGGGGATGCTTTTAGTATTACAGAGTATCACATTAGCTATCAACCTTGAAGATAAACAAACAAGGGGCAATATGTTAGTGTTTGCTAATGTTTGTTGCACCTTAAAACCTGTAGTGCCATTCTGTAGAGGGAGAAACACTATCTCTTCATAATGTTTGAAATAACCTTTACTACTTTTTCTGTGTGTAAATCACCTTGATAAACCTCTTTTGCGAGATTAACCTCTGATAACATGTTGAGGTTTTTTGATGAAATCATGAAATACAGTGTATTTGTGGTCGAGATTTGGAAGGCTTTTACTTTACAAAAATCCACAAACGACACTCTTTGCATCAGACTGTCCCATACAACGCGAATGAAACCGTAAACCTCTGGAGATATGATTAGAAATGAAACGGGTGCGCTTTTCAATGCAAATTTGCGTCAATAGGCCTTTAAAATTGTTCGGAGAACAAATGTCCCAAATGGAATCCAATTTAGTCTGCATTACTTTAGACCATTTCTGGGTCTACGCGTCTCTTCTTTTAAGGACTACACTAGAAATTGAATCTGGTGTCATGTGTAACCAAGCCTCAATTTTCATCACACACACATACACACACACACCTATCTGTGACTGCAGGACCCTGTGGCGGTTCTCAACATGCCATACTTGATTTAACGCCTCTTGATAATGTCCATGTATGCATGGGCCTTATAATAAATGCATGAAATCTGCAGGTGTAGCAGATAGGCTCGTGTGTCTCTGTGTCTGTGGGTTTGAGTGTCCATGTGTCTGTGTCAGTGTGTCTGTGTCAATATCTGTGTGTCTATGTCAGTGTGTTTGTGTGTGTGTGTCTGTATCTGTGTGTATCTGCGTGTGTGTATGTGTCAGTGTGTCGGTGTGTCTGTGTGTCTGTGTTACTGTCCTCATTGGATTGGTTGTCCATGGTACAGCTTCCTGTCTGATGGTTCAGGCGGTGCCTGGCAGTCTATTCTGGCCTGATATCACGTTGCCATAATGTGGCCTAGAGCACAAGACAGAAATAACTTCAAACTAAAGAGTAAGACGCAAACAGTAGTGGCCTCCATACTGTTTTGCAGGGTACATGCCACCTTTTGGGGAATCATTCCCTACATATCTATACAGGGTCTGTGAATCATTCCATTTATTCCAACACATGTGGAGTAAAACCAAGCAGGGGTGAAAAAGCGCTAGATAGGTGGAGGTGTCTGCAAGTCCCAAAGGGAGGTGCCAATTGACCCATTGCACCTGATGCATCATGGGCAAGGTTTCCCCATAGAAAAATGGAAACGGGTTATGTGTCATTTAGCACATATGGCCCGTATCAGATATCTTTGGTGCCTGAAAGCTAGCTGAGGTTGTTATTGAAAGGAACTGAAGAGAGGCCCAGTGGCTTGGTAGGACATGCCTCCAGATATTCAGCTCTCTGGAACCAGTATGAGAAAAGATCGTAAAATCAATTCAATTAAATATAACAATCTGTTAACATCACGGTGGACAAAAGCGGTAGATCCCCGAGATGAGAAAGATGAGATGAAAAGGGAAGAGCGCAGAATGAGAATGAAAGAGTAGACTGGGCCTGGGAGAGATGAGGTCGTTCACCATTGAGGGTGTAGGATGATCGTGTGGGAATCAGCTAGAGTCTTCCGAAGGACACAATGATGCTCAGTAGAGTGGAGATCAATACAAAGTGGGGAGTAGATGGTCTGGCATGGTTGCCTAGCCAAGGTCAACATAACTCACGGCTCTGTAATTGAACTACTTTCTGGAGGACACTCATAGCTGCATTTAGACAGAGGCCACAGGACCCTCAGATTCTCCCACTGCCTTTCTACTTTGCATCTTTTCTCTCATTCCATTTCTTTCTCTTTCTTCCCTCTGCTCCCTACCTTTTGCCTTCTCTCTCTCACCCTCTGCCAATTCAACCCACTACACAGTGCATTTGTGTGTCACTTCCTGTATTGGGGGTCAAATTGGGTTCTCTCAGAATAATTGAATCAGCCCCAAAATTGGTTTGGTACATTATTAAGAAAGTTGTCACTGAGCAATAGCAAATGACCAGGTGAAAAACCACAGAAAATCACTGTAGAGTATGAGTGGAGAATGCTTTCCATTGGGTAGAATAAACCCTTTTCAACCAGCAAACTGTTCAAGAACACTGTTCAGGTTCCAGGTAAACTTTTGTCAAGGAGTACATGAAGAGAAGACTCAACAACATAACGCGTTGGTCAACAGAGGCAAACCAATGGAAGGAATCAACAACAGCACAGGTCACATGTTGTTACAAAGCACATTAAAAGCTTGTTGAGTTCTGGAAGTCTTAAGGACAGCAGCAACGGCAGGATCCATTTAAATTTGTACAGAAACATGTTTTTGCTCAGATGCCACTAAATGTCAGAGATCTCATCAGAGGATTTTTACTGTCCATTGTCTGCAAGTGAAACGCCTGCTCATTCAGATTCAGGTGATTGATTGACTTGGCCAGTCAAGATCATTCCAAGTTGTATTGCAATGAAAAGCCTTGCAACAAGATAATGTTTTTCATTATAATACAACTAGGAATGTTCTTGACTGGCCAAGTCAATCATCTGACCGGAATCCAAATGGGTATGCATTTTACTTTCTAAAAATCACCGAAAACAAACAAGAAGAATGTGCCAGTACAGGCCAGTTGATGTCTGTGGGTCACAGACTTCAGGCATTGATTGAATGTAAATTATAAAAAAAAAAAAACTAAATATGCAGAATGTTTTAAATATTACGATAAGTTGTTTGTTTTTGTGTCTATAAACGGAGACATAATTCCTACACTCAACACTCCTACACTCAACACTCCATCTACAGTGTAGAATTATCCTGATCATCCTAACTCCCTTCCATCTACAGTGTAGAATTATCCTGATCATGCCAACTCCCTTCCATCTACAGTTGATCATACTGGGTTGACTCTCTTTGACTTTTCCTATGGAGGTAGACAGTAGATCATACTGGGTTGACTCTCTTTGACTTTTCCTATGGAGGTAGACAGTAGGTTATACTGGGTTGACTCTCTTTGATCTTACCTATTTCTGACAACATTCCTTTCAATGTAACAAATACCTTAAACATGGATTTTGTGAAGATATATTGTTAATGGTTCTCTATTGAAAATGTATAGACAATGGTTAGCTGAAGAACCTTTCTTAACATCAAAGGGGTTCAATAAATTAGAAAAACGTTTATGGGTTCAAAAGAACTAGCAAAAAGGTTAGTTCATCTAGGTCAATTTAGAACATAAGAGAAAATAACGCGAATACATACCCTCAAGAGGACAACCCAATTTATTGAAATATAATAAAAACAGAGCATGCATATTCTGTGTGTCAGCTAAGAGGATAATTGTTTTACGGTTTTGAAATGTAGCCATTAGACACCCGTGCCATATTTATCCAACCACCTTAGAGTCAGAGCTCTGCAATCTAAAAACACCAATTAATGAAAGATTGGGAAGGGTAAAATAACAACGTTGTGTCAAATGTTTTTTTAGACTAATTGAGAGATATAAAATGTTTGTTGCCGTGTTGGCATAATCATATTCAAGTGAAAGTGACAATTCAGAGACAAACTAGTTATACAAAGAATAGTGTGTACCCATTAAAAAACAACTTGTCCACAGTAAGACACCGTTTACAATTAGTTAGTTTTCACAATCAGAGTCTTTAAAAATAAGTTTTCACATTAAGAGTGGCGTTGACCCAGTGGCAGTTGATGGATTCCTAAAGCACTTTGTGACCTCCGCATGACACGTGTGTGTGTTGGTTTTAGTATTGGTCCAGCCATCATCCATCAATGTTATTTCAGTCGGCCCGACAGTTAAACGCATGCAAAACAAAACCTGTGTGTGTGTGTGACCTAGGCCTACATGTATGTGTGGGGAAGTGTGTGTGTGTGTGTGCGACAGAGGCCTATATGTACGTGTGGGGAGGTGTGTGTGTAACCTTGGCTTATATGTACGTGTGGGGAAGTGTGTCTGTGCAACAGAGGTCTATATGTACAAGTGGGGAAGTGTGTGTGTGTGACCTTGGTTTATATGGACGTGTGGAAAAGTGTGTGTGTGTGTGAGTGACCTAGGTCTATATGTACGTGTGGGGATGTCCCCACACAGATAGTAAAACCTGTGAAGTCTGACCCAACAGTGGTATAAATGAACATGCCAGGCCAATAATTCCATTATAAAATTGGCAAGCAAAGCATGGCTGATGACATAACAACAAAGATTTTGTCTGTACTGAAATTTTGATGAAGACAAATGCAGGACAGGTGTTTGGAAGGGTGTTTCATTTTCTCCCTTGAAGATGTCTGTGTGTGTGTGTTGCCGGACAGAGTAGCAGTTTGTGCGGTTAGTGCACGTGAACAGTGTTGTAGTCAAGATGTTTCTAGTGGGTGTACTCTTAATGAGAGAGTAGCAGGTTGTGCGGTTAGTGCACGTGAACAGAGGTGTAGTCAAGATGTTTCTAGTGGGTGTACTCTTAATGAGAGCGTAGCAGGTTGTGCGGTTAGTGCACGTGAACAGTGTTGTAGTCAAGATGTTTCTAGTGGGTGTACTCTTAATGAGAGCGTAGCAGGTTGTGCGGTTAGTGCACGTGAACAGAGGTGTAGTCAAGATGTTTCTAGTGGGTGTACTCTTAATGAGAGCGTAGCAGTTTGTGCGGTTAGTGCACGTGAACAGAGGTGTAGTCAAGATGTTTCTAGTGGGTGTACTCTTAATGAGAGCGTAGCAGTTTGTGCGGTTAGTGCACGTGAACAGTGTTGTAGTCAAGATGTTTCTAGTGGGTGTACTCTTAATGAGAGCGTAGCAGTTTGTGCGGTTAGTGCACGTGAACAGTGTTGTAGTCAAGATGTTTCTAGTGGGTGTACTCTTAATGAGAGAGTAGCAGGTTGTGCGGTTAGTGCACGTGAACAGTGGTGTAGTCTAGATGTTTCTAGTGGGTGTACTCTTAATGAGAGCGTAGCAGTTTGTGCGGTTAGTGCACGTGAACAGAGGTGTAGTCAAGATGTTTCTAGTGGGTGTACTCTTAATGAGAGCGTAGCAGGTTGTGCGGTTAGTGCACGTGAACAGTGGTGTAGTCTAGATGTTTCTAGTGGGTGTACTCTTAATGAGAGCGTAGCAGTTTGTGTGGTTAGTGCAAATGAACAGTGGTGTATTCTAGATGTTTCTAGTTGGTGTACTCTTAGCGAAGGTAATTCTACCCATCAGTCCTGATCGCACCAGATTGTAACACCCAATAAGCACCACACTCATTAATGCGTGCTGAAAGACTGCTGATGCGTTATCTACATTTACACGGGCCAGATCCACAGGCCACAGAATTTCCAATGGTTTAAAAGTCAGTCCTTTGCCACACTGACAAGGTGAATTTTAGAAATTTGTCACAAACAATAGTTTTTTTCTGTCACAAAATATATTGTTATGTATCCTTTGGCTTTTTTAAGTGTGTATACGGAAATCAAAGCACTCAAAACGTTGAAAGATTAGTGCTAGCAATAACAAGAATCTGTCAAGTCTGTCCTTAAGCAAGACACTTACCCTTAACTGTTACCTGTGAGTCACTCTGAAAAGGGACCTCAGTGAAATGATCAAAGTGAGTGTGTGTCTTCAATAGCATTTGTGTCATGGAGGGGACGAACCATGGGAGGAATCATTTAAAAACAACTGTCACCAAATAATAACATGTTGTATTCGATGTGGTTCTGTGATCTCCTGGTCACCTGGACACGGATCATCATCCCTCGAGCAGGAAAGTCATCCCTGATTGTTCCGATTAATAGTGGCTGCTCTCTGACACTGAGGCTTGAAACCATATCTGAGAAAGGATCCAATAACACTACACTCTTTGTTTCTCACTGGGTACAAATATTCTGTACTATTCTAACGTGGTTGTTTAATACGAAGTTTTCCGTTCAATACTTCAAATGTATTTTATAAATCTATATTGTCACAAAGGGATTCGACTGCAAACTTGATGTTAAAGATGCCCAGCCTGAATCCCCAAAGAGCAAGCAACAAGAGTTGATGCACAGTGGCTAAGAATGATCCTCACCGTGGCAAATGTTCTTCTGAATTGCCAGCTAATTCATGTTTTTCATTTGTCTCATCCCCAGACACTTGTGGGGATACAACTCAGTGACAGGACTCTCTTGGCTGGGATTGGCTGTGAGGGGGGCTGGGCATTACTGTGACCAAGACTACAAAATACAACCAGTCATTGCCTAAAGAAAGTTGTCTTGGTGCGGCATTTTTCCGGTTTGCTGAAGAATGTGTCAACACTCAATGTTCGTGTAGAACAACGTTACCCCAGTCAATCATTGACAAATGAAAACAGCTAAATGCTGAGATTGATAATCTTGATGAGATTGCTAATCTAATTTCCAATTGGAGAGTAATTAATTTAAACTATGTAATTGAGTTTTTGTTTGTTTTACCTGCCATGGATTAAAATATCGGTAGGTCAAAATATCTTACATTAAATAATTAAAAAAAAATCTGTTAAATAGTCAATCATTTTCTTTAATTACAGATGTGATGTAATGTCTGCAATAATAACAACCCATATTGGCACTCCTGTCAAGTCAAAGTTAATATATAGTCTTAAAGCTTAGAGTTTCAGACAGTATTTTCTATCCAATCTTAGACCAATTCTCAGCAGTCACATACCTTGTGAGAATTGGGGTCGTATTTCATGTCTTTTTTTTCTTCTTCTAACTGCGTATTCCCAAATTGATTTTACCAAACTTCTTGAAATCTTCAGTCCTGACACAGTTTCCCTAAAGTTCTCCACTGTAAAATGGAAGCAATGTGTAGATTGCTGAATTTGAGTAAATATTTTATTCTTTTATTAGTGCTTTAGAATTCATGTTTATAACATGTTGAGAAAATTTAAATATATGTTTTTTTTCAAATCAGAATCTCTTTTCTTATCCAATTCCTGGATTTCGCTTCACCAATCTCACTTGTGTTTGTTCACACCAGTGTCTTGTTTCTTATTTTACCTTTTGCACAATTCAGTTTGTTTGATATGGTAACAAGGTGCATTTTATTTTCACTAAATATCTTAACTCGTGGTACATACACAAACCATGAGCAGAGCAGAGAGTAATCAGCACCCAAGACAGAAACTGCACTAATGCAGTTTGAGATCATTTGACGGACAGACCTGGTGGTGTAGTGACAGAAGCTAGGCCCTATTCAGACATCTTCACAGACGGAGGAAATGCCAGTACAGTCTGAAAATAATAATCAACTTCAGAAATTGGAAGAAATCTGTGGAGGCTGAAGTTGACTGCAACACACACAATTCTATGGCCTCCCTAAAGAGGCAAGCTGAGTAGATATTTTATCCTAGTTGTCAGAGGTATCTAGATAATCATCCTAAAGTCAATATAACCATCCAATTGCTATCTGTGAGACGTTCAGAGGAACCCAGGAAGTGTTTTGGTCTCCAATCGAAGTGCATGACCAATGGCAGAGTCTTTGCTGTTGCCTTGAGCTTAGTCACTTCTTGCAGTCCCCTGAAGCATACCGTACTCTGGATGAAGACTCTCACCCATGGGGCTGTTCCTGCACTGCTGGTACAACATCTGAGCATTCAACCCAGCCTATGCATATGGTCCTTGTTAGCACGGTTGGTAGGTCATTTAGCAGTTGCTCTCGCCCCAGCCTACTTCCTGTTAATGCAGTCAAAGGCAATTGCTGCTTCTCCCCAATCACAGAATCCAGCCACGTCTCCTGATCCAGAAGATCCACACTGACCTATGGAATAAGGAGAAGGTTAGCATTCTTATTGAAAAACAACACGTACCAGAGAGGAATGTGAGAGAGATCTCTGGTTGCATGTCTTGTGTAGTGTTGATAGTGCGCAAGCTGTGATTTAAATGTGTGAGCAGACAGGCTAATACCTTCAACATATCAATAACACTCAGTCATGCAGTCATGCAGGTGTCAGGCAGGGGGACCCAAATGCAGGACGCAGTGCGTAAAAGGGATCGGGAAGGTCGGAAATAAAACAGTCCCAGGAGACACAGGACCAAGGCTGCCCAAGCATGTCCTGGAGGTATTCTCTTCAACCCCATTTCTGACTCACCTGATTGAGCTTTTCATCCAGCTAATTGTTAGAATCAGGTGTGCCAAATTGGAGTTGGAGAGAAAACCGACAGGAGAGTAGACCTCCAGGAACTAATATCTGATCTAAAATATGACATGTATTTTCCTGTGTTTAACACTGTTTTGGTTGCTGCGTGAATCAATGTGTGATATTTCATTATTTATTGACTATTAATCTACAATTTGGAAAGTAATAACTCCAAAGGAACACCCTTGAATTTGTCGGTGTGTCCAAACTTTTGACTTGTACTGTATGTATACATTTACCCTCTCACTACAAAGCTGTCTCTGTGAGTTATCGGATGAGACCAGCATCAGCGTAGCGTTCTGTCATGTGACACCATTCAGTGTTTTCATTGACTGATAATTAAATTGGAACTTGAACTTACTGAAGTGTTCAACAGTATGGGCCGGTTGAGTTTCTAAATGCTGTGCAATCCATCACAATGAAAGTCAGTTGTAGGTGTCTGGGGTGTGTAGTGTCGAAGAACAACAGTCACGCACAAACACCAGCACACAAGCACACACACACACTACATTCATCTCTCATGGCCCAGAGACCATGAGCTAAATCAATCATGAATCTGACAGGCTGTCCTCTCTGCTCCTTGACCACTGTACTCCACCACGCCCCTGGTGTGTGTCACCACTGGTGTGCGTGTCGTTGTGGTGTGTGTGTTACTGTGGTGAGTGTGTTGTTGTGGTGTGTGTGTTGTGGTGATGTGTGTGTTACTGTGGTGTGTGTGTTGTTGTGGTGAGTGTGTTGTGGTGGTGTGTGTGTTACTTTGGTGTGTGTGTTACTGTGGTGAGTGTGTTGTTGTGGTGTGTGTGTTGTTGAGAGTGCCTTTGTAGTTGTGTGTGAATGTCTTGTTGTTGTGTGTGTGTGTTTTTTGCGGTTTGTGTGTCTTGTTGCAATGTGTGTGTATAACCGCTAGGGGGTCCACTGCAATGATCCACATCTCTATGTGTCCTCCTCTCTCCCAGTCCCTCCTCTTCACTCCCTGTCCCTCCTCTTCACTCCCTGTCCCTCCTCTTCCCTCCCTGTCCCTCCTCTTCACTCCCTGTCGCTCCCCCTCTCTCCCTCCCCCCTATCTCCCTTCCCCTCTCTCCCTATCCCTCCTCTTCTCTCCCTCCCCCTCTCCCTCCCCCTCTCTCCCTGTCCCTCCCCTTCACTCCGTGTCGCTCCTCCCCCTCTCTCTCCCTGTCACTCCCCCTCTTTTTCTCTCTTGCTCTTCCTCTAAAGATAGGGAGTCAGAGAGAGAGAGACAGATAGGGAGTCAGCGAGAGAGAAAGAAAGACGGACAGAAATTGAGGGGAGAGTTGAGCAAGAAAGTTTGGGACTGAGAATAAAAGGGTCATTTGTTCAACAGTTAGTAAGATTAGTTACAACGAGCAAATGTCATTTAGATCAGTTCAGTCGTTATCCATCTTATCTGGGTGTAAAATTCTGGTATGGAGCAGAATTCATGCAGTTATCTGTGACAAAGCCCCATGCACGACAAATCATGACACAGAGAGGTTGGTACCCCCTCTACACACACATGTCTGTACCCTATCACAGCCCTCTGCAATAATTACTATCTGATTACTGATATTGACTTCTCTGATAAGACAATTCTTTTGATGTGTCTGGCGGTTTCACTTTGTTCTCCTGACATTTGTTACATCAAATTTGCGTAACAAATGTCTGCTGCCTCTGCTTTTTGTGTCTTTCTTTAAACTTTTTAGATCATAAATAGTTGTTATTTCAATTTTTTTGAATTTTATTGATTTTTCATAATGAACAACAGTAATATCACCTCTTGGACTTCAACCCAGACGGGCTTTAGGATCAGCTCTGGTTCACTTGGCATGTTCTTTTGCAATTCACTGGTACAGAGGAGAATGCAAGTCTCCTGGGTCCTGAGACTGAAAGCATCCCCGACACAACCACCAGCCTTGACCTTTGATGAGGTGTCAATTCTGTGGAATGCAGTGTCTGCTTTTCGCCAGACGTAACAGGACTGATGTCATGCAAGAAACTCATCTGGAAAACTCCAGACAGTCTTGATGAATCTTGACAAGTGCTTCCAACAGATATTTGGCAAATAATAATTCTGAACAACGTGTGTCCAACAAAATCGCACACTGCATTCACAATTCACACTATAGTGACACATTACCAAAAGTTCACAATGCATTTCATTTGGATAGGTAATATATCTGTAGAAGCTCTTCAGATATTCAGGATAAGATTTAGGGTGTATTTATAATGAGTGTTACGTTGAAGGTCAGGGAAAAAGATTGGGTTTATGGTCAGGTTTAGGATAAGGCTTAAGTTTAGGGTTAGTGTAAGTAGGTAGCATCTAAATAACTATCCAAATAAACGTATTGTGATTCATCATGGTGTTGTTAGTGTGATGGTCTGAGGAGAAACCGTGTTTTGTAGGCTGACCAAAATGCCAGAGCGATTGATTATAAGTAACCTTATGCGAATATATTGGCCATGCATCTGTGTTTTCCACTAAAAATGTCTCTTCATGTGGAGAATCATTTTCTAACTGGTTTGTAGACCTTCCAAAATGCCCAAAAGTGTCAGACTGAATGTCTTGATTCATAGGCCCTGCCTGCTTCACCTCCCACTGATTGAGTCATGATGGGTAAATGCCTAAAAGCCTAGAAGCACTGGGCCCCACTGGTTTTTTAAAGCTCCCCGCTGAGGGAGGTCAAATCCCCTCAAACCCACGAAAGAGACTTTTTGAGATTGGCTGAAAAAGGGTAAAAATACCACTTAGGGGCTGTTAAGGGCTTCAAATAAGAGGCAAACGCAAAGCACAGGCCCTTGGTCATCCACAGTGGAGGCTATCAAAGGCTGAAAAATGTATCCATGTAAACAATGGACAGTCTGTATAGCATTACGTTTGGACTGAGAAAAAAAAGAAATTCAGCTGAAGAAAACAAAGATTTTAGAAATGCTGTAAAATAATTACCCTAGTTTACCCTTTTGGGGGCTATGGGGATCCTTTTACAACAGCCAAACACTGGGTCCCTAGAACATCTAGAACAGTGTTCAATAACTGGTGGACCGCAGTCGGGTTCAAACCCAAGCAGAATCCTATCCGGACCAGGACCCCTGGCCTATACAGTTGTGCTCAAAGTTCGCATACCCTTGAAAATTGACAATATATGTACGATTATTAACAAAACCATGAGTGAGCAGGCAGAACACATTTATTTTATTTCTTATGGGATTCATATTCAGCTGTAGGTTATAACAGAACAACACAATCATAAAACAAAACACGGTACGAGCTGGGTAGCACGGTACCCTTCAGAGCTGGTATTCTGGGGAATCGTATGTAACGTCTTTACGTAAGTACATGTCACATTTGGTGTCCGTATTTGTTCTTCATGTAGCTGCTTGTTTCAGCGCTTTTGATTTATCATTCATGAGTATGTGTTCTTTTGATAGTTGTATATTAATCACTTCTTATTTCAGAATGTCTGCAAATGGTTCCAACTTCACTCACACCCGTGACAGGAACGAAGAAAAAATTTGAAATAACCCCTGTTCAAAAGTCTGCATACCCTTCGTTCTTAATACTGTGTATTACCCCCTTTAGCATCAATAACAGCATGTAGTCTTTTGTAATAGTTGTCTATGAGTCCCCAAATTCTTGCAGGTGGCGTAGCTGCCAATTCATCTTGGAAAAATGCCTCCAGGTCATGCAAAGTCTTTGGTCATCTTGCATGAACGGCACATTTGAGATCTCCCCAGGGTGGGTCGATGATATTAAGGTCAGGAGACTGTGATGGTCGCCCCAGAACCTCCACCTCTTTCTGCTGTAACCACAGGAAGGTCAATTTGGCCTTGTGCTTAGGGTCATTGTTGTGCTGGAATGTCCAAGAGCATCCCATGCACAAGATTCCTCGTGCCTTTAGTGCTCACACACCTCCAAAACATCAGTGAGCCTTGGCTTGGCATCAACATATCCCTGAATTTTCCACTTCTTAAAACATGATTGAATAGGACTGACTGGCATTTTCAAGACTTTGGATATCTTTTTATATCTTTGTCCATCTTTACTAAAAGAAATTTTTTTTCAAAATCAATGCCAAAATTTCACAATTTCTTTCAGGGTATGCAAACTTTAATATTGAGAATTCTTTTTTTTTTACTCCACGTTTACATTTTAACCGCAGAACTTTTTTAGCTTTAAGACACTGGTTCAGTGTCTCAGGAAGCTTCGACCAAATGGATGCTTGTAAATCATCTCACGTGATGCTACTCAGCCAATTAAATCTGTGCATTTCGATATGTGGCAATCTCTTATTGAGTGATACACACACAAAGAAAATAAACTTAGCCAATCAAAAAAACGTATTTCACATGGCATGCCTTCGATCTAGACTGGACAGACTCTTACATGTTTCTTCTTCCCACGTGTAGCTCAAAACCAATATGTCTCATTTGTTCCAAGACAGTGGAGATAATTAAAAGTGGGAAACGCGATGCCCCACTACAATCCAAACTGAGTGCACAGAAAATTTACAATCTCAGAGCCCAACATGATTTGGACCACAACCCAACAACGTCCTGACAAATGTTCCCTTCAAGTATTTAAAGCTTAAAGGATTTTGGGTCGACGAAAAAACCATCCCCAGATTGAGGGGTTGTTAAAGACAGCGTGAGCGCGGTAGTTGACACCTTTCTTTGAGGGAAAACATAAGGAAGAGTTATGTGAAAAACATCAAACAAATACCTATGTCAGCATCATCAGCCACAAAGAGACATATTAACCCAGGATGTGCTAGCACAGCTGGATTTAAAAGGCAACATGCGTAAGCTAAGAGAACTGAAATATTAACCCACCATGCATAATCTAAGCTGTAGATGAGTCTACTGATGTGTCTGACAATGCCCAGCTGTTATTTTATGTAAGGTAGTTCAACAAGGAGAAGAAAGGGTTCTGGGAGGAACTGTCAGGTTTGTTTCCCCTTGAGACTGGTATGAGAGAAGAGGACATCACAATTATGAGAAAGATGAACTCTCTCGGGTCATCCTCTTCCCATCAGCATCACATGCTCAGAGAATTCCTTAGGGAAGTTGATACACACACTAATGACCTTCTGCTGTACAACAGTGGCAAAGGCCGGGTGTCGGGGTGCTTTTGGTCCATCTGGAAGGAACACTGCTGAAGAGCCAGGAGGCAACCCCGTTTTATTTCTTTTTGAAAGTTATCAAGATGTATATTCTGTCAATTCAAATTTGAATTAACTGACTTTAAAGCTCCAGGGACCATTCAGTTCAATGCAGTGACCTAAAGACAGCTGCCCTTCCAGAGGAAACTTGAGGGGTTCAAGATAGACCTGCAGGCCGACTGTGCTTCAGGGTTCAGGGTGAGTGAGATGCATCTTCTGTTTTTGACTTTGTTGACATGCTGATTTTAAACTACAGCAAATGTTTTGACAGCTTCAGCCTTGGACAGCAACTCACCCTGCTCATTCAGAACCCATTCCTCATCACATATGTCAGAGGGTTCTTCAAAGAAGTCACACAGCACTTCAAGCAAGCAAATGCTGGGCCTCTCCAGATACAACTGGTTGATCTTCAAGCTGATGTGGCCCTAAAAGAGCCTTTTGGAGGATCTGAACCTGACACTTTTGGCACCAAATCATCTCGGAGATAACTTTTCCCAGGTCTGAGTAAATGTAGCTCTGTACATCTTGACCATGTTCAGCTGCACATACATCTGTAAGCTTTCTCCACCATGACCATCATTAAAACAAAATATTGTTCCAGGCTCGTCAATTGTTCCACCACCTACACATGTGTATGAGAATGGCCCCACCAGCATTCCAGCCCAGATTTACCATTCTGGCAGAACAAGCCAAAGCACACTTTCTCTCAAGCAAAAGTGGAGGAATGAGAAGGAAAGTTAGAGAGTAGGAGGTGTTAAATTGGTTCAATTGTTAAGATGTTTATTTAAAAATTGGTTAAGCCTGTTAAAATGCAAAATAGAAAAAAGAAAACAATTGTATTAGATTTATTAAGCAATTTATTTGAAGATGCACATTCAAAACAAGCTCAAAGCTCTGTTATGTTTTTTAGTTTTTTTAATGGAGCCTATTTTTTACTTTAAATGAGAACATAACTTGTATTATTAGAGTACTAATTGTTTACAATTCAGTATTAAACATATTATTAATTTAATTTAATATTTTTAATATATAATATAATAAGAAAACTGACAATAAATATTATTGAAATATATTGAAATAATAATAATAATAATTGAGAGTCAGTTGTTGACTACATACATGTATACAAGTATTTGATTGAGGAAACTCCCTCTGGACCTCTTAAAATAAAATGAGGTTAATAAACTGAACTTTAAAAAATACATATACTTACTTAATATATATATATATATATATATAAATTACAAAAATAGACTTTTCTGATTGTGACATCAGTAGGAAGGGATAGCCAGGCCTAGCTGACCCTGATGACCTGCTAATGAGGCCCTCTAAGAGTTGTTTAGCAACACAGACAGCTCAGTGCCCGTGGAATCTACTTGTTTGGAAGCGTGCCGCTACTCCAAGCAATTCTGTTCCAGCAATCCCATCCCAGCCTCTGGCAAGCCCTTCTCGATTCTCTATTGGGCATTGATGCAGAACTGCTTTCTGACCGGTGAGTTATTGCAAAATGCTGAAGTATTTGTTTTTATATACTGAAAATGCTAACTCGTGCAGATTCAAATAAACGTGTATTTCTGTGGTAACAAAAAAGGAACTGTTGTCCACACAACAAATTGTTGGAGGGCTTTCTACAGGCCCTGAAAACCCATTGGTCCAAGGGCAACTGCACCCACTGTCTATATCTATCTATATCTATGCTCAAGAATTGTCAAAGACTGAAATGGGATCTCTAACGAAGTTCATATGCTTGGTTGCTTTATTCTTAGATTACAAATAATAAGGAGAGCTTTGTTACCTTACTCAGAGGTATATAATTAGATATATTATATATATATATATATATATATATATGTGTGTGCTTTGTTACATAATTCAAATCTTTAAAAACATAATAAGCTGGTCCTGATAATTTCGATCGATTTTACATTAAGATAACTGCTGATTTGACTTGTGAGTAAAATATATATTTTCTTATTTAGTCATTAATTTGCTTTTAGAAGAAAATACAGCGTGATTGCAGCTGGTCTTGAAGTAATACAGGATCGTATTGTTTCTAGACACAGCCACTCTGTGCAGCCCTCTTCATCGACCAATAAGAAGCTTTTGAAATGAGCAATCATAGGCTCTTGAATATTGGCTTATCAGTAAAAACTGTCTAATGATTTGAACACTGTTTATCAAATAAATCACAATGTGTGCAGGTACAAGATCTCACCTCTAGGTGTGTGAATGTGTTTAAGGGTGTTCCACAGGGATCGGTTCTGGGACCACTCCTTTTAACAATTGACATTAATAAAATAGAGGTACCCCAAGCTAACTTTATGTTCTATGCAGACCATACTGTGGTTTACTGTTCAGCACTCTCTCAAATTCAGGCCCTTTCTCAGTTACAGCTGGCTTTCAATATTGTTCAACATATATTCTAAATGCTGACAAAACAAAAAATACTTGTTAATTCAAAGAAGAATATCAATCAGTATACAATAATCTTGGGACACTCTTGAGATTAAAGTTCGGTTGTTATTTTTGAAAAAAGTCTTGTTTTTCTTTTGAAGCTAGAAAGAAACTAGTACTTGGAAGCTTTATGCCTGTTCTAAATTACAGGGATGTCATCTTGTCGACTTGCTGCTTGCTCTGGACACTGTTTTCCATGGGGCCTTTCAGGTTCATTACCAGTTGTATAGCACACACCCGTCACTGTGTTTAGTACAATAGAGTGGGCTGGCCCTCATTCTTCACACGTAGGCTCTCTTATTGGTGCTTTTTGCAAACCTATTGTTGTTTTGACACCATCTTACCTCTTATCCACAGCTTACAATCACATAATCTTTATTTACTGTCTGTTCCCACTGTCCACACAGCAATGAGCAGAAGTGATTTTAGGCTTGCTGCACCTACTCCTACAATCTGACCTATAAATGTAGCACCGGGTGTTTTTAAAGCTAAAATTAGAATATTGGAGGAGGTCCTAACTCCTTTTCAGTGCTTTTGAAGTTGTGCGTGTTTTCTTAATTGTAGATGTCTTTCTTTGGTTGTTTATTGGTGCTGGATGGTATAGTTGAGGTATTTTGATGTCCGTCATGGCCAGGACACTCTATTCAAATAGATTTTTAATCGCTGAGTTTTTTTCCTGGTTAAAAATGGTTAAATGGTTAAGGTAAGACTTAGGTTTATGTTTTTTGGATGAATTTAGGTATTAAGGTTAGGCACATGTTTAGATTCTAGGCTATGTTTGGGCATTTTGCTTAGGGCTACTGTTTTTCAAATAAGGGTTACGCTCATGTTTAGGTTTTAAGGTTAGGCTTATGGTTTGGGAAAGGTTGGGTGGTGTCATAACATTCACCAACATTACATTTTCTCCCCATGTTGTCAAACTTACGACCTTAACCACCCTTCCATCACCACAATGCCCTAGCACATCACCGGGCTACATAAATGTGATTATGCTGGACAGATTTCAACACACATCCTGCTACACAATGCCCTAGCACATCACTGGCCTATATTAATGTGATTATGCTGGACACATTTTAACACACATCCAGCTACACAACACCCTAGCAGATCACCAGGCAATATACATTTGATTATGCTGGACACATTTTAACACACATCCAGCTACACAATGCCCTAGCACATCACCGGGCTACATAAATGTGATTATGCTGGACAGATTTCAACACACATCCTGCTACACAATGCCCTAGCACATCACTGGCCTATATTAATGTGATTATGCTGGACACATTTTAAC
>JACXGK010005010.1:0-35162 GCA_016801125.1 Novumbra hubbsi | reverse complement strand
TAAATGCTATACACCCACCTCAATACCCCCATCACACATACGTAGGTAAATGCTATACACCCACCTCAATACCCCCATCACACATACGTAGGTAAATGCTATACACCCACCTCAATACCCCCATCACACATACGTAGGTAAATGCTATACACCCACCTCAATACCCCCAACACACATACGTAGGTAAATGCTATACACCCACCTCAATACCCCCAACACACATAAGTAATTAAAGACTATTCCACCAATCACCCGTGACATTGTGACTCATCACACAAACTAGGAGCTTCAGAAGCCTCCTGCTGATGAACATCCAGCGTGTTCACATGAATTCCACACCACCTTTACATCTCTTCAGTCACCAGACGAGCTCAGAGGATGCAGCAACGAGAGGATGCGGAGTCATGTGCCGCCATAGTGTGGTGGACGCAGAAGCAGAAAAAGCAAAAGAAAGACAGGAGAGAGAAGACAGGCAGTAGCTATCTTTAATAGGGAGCCGGCCCGGCGCTATCTTGGTGCATCAGCTTAGCCCTCCCCCCCCCCCCCCAACCTCAGTATCGTCTGCAGCTCAAGGGCAAACTGTTTATTTCTGCCACCCATTTTATGGCCTTTACTTCAATCATCTGCCATGTTGTCTCAGATCCCCGATAGAAGAACGAAAGGGTTACATATTCAACGGAAGGTCGTGACGAGCTACAAACCGCAGACGTTTCCTGACGCCTGTATTTAGATTCCCGGAGGAAGGGAAAGGGTGTGTATGTCCCAGGCGGTCGTCGGAAGGGACCATTGAGAGGGAGTTCGGAGAGAGTTGACAGCCGCTGGCTGTTTGACAAAGTGTATCGCTGACAGTGAGCGTCCGTCTGGGCTATTGTTGGACATGTCGCACAACGAGCTAGACCCCGTGTGCACACGCGCCCGAGCACGTACGCCGTCCTCCGGCAGACGAGCGGGGGCCCCGGCAACGTGCAGACGCCGTCGCCTCTCAGAGCAATTACACCAGATTGGAACCAAATTACATTTGAAGCCTTGAGGAACGCGAGCGAGTTTCTAACAGATACTGGGGGGGTAACGGGGTTGTGGGTGGGGGAGATGATGGAGGGGATGACGGAGAGACTGACAGGTGCGTGTCGTCGAGGTAGAGGCTAGCACAAGAGTTTCCGCGGCGCTACGCAGCAAAACGAGGGCAGGAGCGGTTCCGTGCAGGCGGTACCGAATACAAACACACTTCCTGGTTTAAATAAAGTCACGCACCAGATGCAGAAGACCCAGTAAACAGAGAGAGACAGAGAACTCCCCAACCGTCACTAACTTAGAGAACATAAAACAGTAAGACACTTTATCTCCGCTCCCAGTTCTCCGAGAGAGAGAGGGGGAGCTATTATTTCTTCCTCCATTTGTATTATGCCGGTCCATGAAATGACAGGATTAGTTGGGATGGGTTTTACACATCTGATATTATCTTCCTCTTCTGGGTGAGCAATTAATCCCACTCGCTTCTGCTCCTCACCCTCTCCCCCTCGTCTTCATCCCGCCACCCCCCCTCACGATATATATATTTTCTGTGTGAAGATCTGTTTTAGCTGAGAGACAGAGATCCAAGTGGGATGTCACATAAGCACCTACCGGAAAGATCCGTCGCTGACAGGCCTCTCTAATCTATCATTATACGCACAGAGATCACGCAAGGCCGCCAGTTTGCCGTACACCAAAACCCCAAAACACACACACAGCCCATTGTCTGGTAAACAATTCATACCAGAAATACACTACAAACACAAATACAGTAATTCAAAGTAGGTTGTCAGCATTGCGAAGGATTCAGGTTTTTTACCATTGAAACGTCCAAACTGAATTGCTATTGTAGAGTTTTCTGGGGAATTCTAACCAACTATTAGGCCCTGTGTGATTAATACGTGAGACAGATTATTGAAGTCATAATTGGAATCAGCATACTAATAACAAGGGCACGTCCACCACCTGACTGGTTAATGTAGTCCTTACACTCAAAACTTTACTGGTTAATGTAGTCTCTACATTTAAAACCTGACTGGTTAATGTAGTCTTTACATACAAAACCTGACTTGTCTTTACATCTACAACTAAACTGGTTAATGTAGTCATTACATTAAGAAACTGACTGGTTAATGAAGTCTTGGTTAATGACATCAGTTCATGGACAAATCCCGGGAGCAGCTCATTGAGAGTACTTCGTCTGGGAGGAGCAGGGATGAAGTGTGTGAAATGTGTGACGTCATTTGCCTAAGGAGCACCAGCTCAGATTTCCAGGCCTATGAGGAGAAATAATCGATTCGGTCTGGCTCAGAGTGACTGCAAATGAAGCAGAGGTGTCTAGCGCCTGCAACAAAGGTGCTTGCATCTTGGCATAATACAGAGGTGGATTTATGGCTCTAAACATGAACAAATGCTACATTCTTTCCTAGAATTGAAGCAAGACCATTTTATCTTGCTCATAGCGGGACACATTTTAATCTTGAAATGGATGCTAATACAGATGTTTGCCTCAGTGTTGCTCAGAGAACAGAGAACTGATCAGTCTTTGTCGTCAGTGCAATGAAATGGTGGCAATTTTGTCCTCTCAACTAAGTAAAATCAGATCTGTTTTAAGAACGGTGAAATCTTATGGTGCCTATTTAAGTTAGATTGTTACTAAGTTAAAAGATCCTTTCTATATTTTGTAAACACTTGTTGAATATGGGAACAGTACATTACATTACAAATGTTAGCTGGATGGCTGTTTAACGCCATCTCATGAAAACATTGTTTATTTTGGTTGTGACCATTAGGACAAATAAAAAAAGGCATTTAATTCCACAGGTCAACAAGGGAAGACATATACATAGAAATGTCTTGTTATGTGTCTACAGTGAACCAACACACACAAAATGAACATATATTAAATATCCTGGCAGGGTCCCGAATTTCTTCCAAAAACATTGAGGACCGCAATTACACACAGAGGGCCTCGCTGTGCGGGCAGACACATCCAAACGACCGTATTTAATGGAGCCAAGACGAACAGACCTGTTGGAGAAAAACCTTTTAAAACCGACTGAAGATTGCTGATGTATTCACAATGGCATGTTGCCACCATCAGACAGGCGGTGCGCAGGTCAACCGCTGTGTTTGTGGAACCCGTTTGGAGAAGGACATTTCATGTTTAAAATTTTCCGGAATGAGATGTCATCTACTGCTTTTATCATCTTACCAATGAGTTGCTATTTTCAGGGAACAAAACAACAAGATAGAGGAACCAGCTAAAAGAAGGGAAGGGGGGGAATGTGAAATATTGAGGAAGAGGCGAGATAAGAATGGAGGGAGAACTGGATGGGGGAGACATGGAGAGAGAAAAGGGGAGAGGGAAAAGGAGAGGAAAAAAGAGTGAGAAAGAAAATAAAGTGTTGGCGAGAAAGAGAGTGTGAGAAGTGTGAGAAAGCAGAAGGAGAAAAAGTGCAGAACAGTGGTACAAAGAGAGGCTGTAGCACTCCAGCAGTCTAACCTTGACAGAGAGCATCTCTTAAAAAGCATCTGCCTCCTGTAATAATTTGGAAATAATCTCTGTGCACAAAGGCCCAGCAGTCTAGTAGGGTAAATGCTCTGTGCCTGATCGATCGGTCTGATTCAGCCAGCTGCTACTCTTGGTGTGTGTGCAGGCCCAACATTGATCTCCCAGGCATCCACACACACACAAACACACACACACAGGAATGAGTGACAAAGTATAGTGGGAGGGGACAATAGAGAAGAGGTTGGGCAGGAGATGAGAGAGGTTAGAAATTCACACTGAGACAAAGACAAATGCTGTAAGAAAAGGGGGGAAAGGAAAAGTCAAACTGAAATCAATTGAAAATGACAAGGTAGATTGACTCTACTGAGATAACTAATAGACTTGAGGAGAAGCACCAGCTACTGGACAGAACCCGTCGGATTCATTATAGCCCTGTCCGTTCCCATCATGCTTTGCGCCCCATGCGTCCGGACACCCTTTACAATCTCCCATTCTGAGGATTCCGTTTACTTCGAAGCCAAATCCAAACCCCGACTGACTTCAGGTAACACGGAATAACACCCCAATAACCCCCCCCCCCCGGTTCACAGGGGTATTGTGACAGCGCTAACCGCCGCTGTGCATTTGGCCCAGAGCAATTAATTGCTTCTTAAACAGTCAGCCATTAGCACCAATGTGAATAAATGGGCGTACTCCTCCACCCTTAGTTAAGAGGCTCTGTGTCCGCCACTGCTTCACGTGTTTGTCTCGCTTCAGTTTGCTGACCGCCACACAAAAGGACATTGGACAAACTGGAACACCCGCCGCTGTGAGTATGTATGGCGCAACATGCTGTTGGGGGGGGGTGGTGTCCTATTCACAGGACCACAAAGTCAAGTGGTGTACGAGTGGGGTGATACCTGATGTGCTGGAATGAGATACACCGTATGCGGTGATGCGTGACGCTGTGGGGAGGTTAAAGTAGGTAGAGGCTTATTGTGATAAGCTGAACCTAAGCTTGTAAGTTTGTAATCAATGATAGGGATTAATGTGCATCAAAGAGGGGGGAGGTAAACGGAGAGACGTCGACACCACTGCCTTTATCGGGAGTCACTTAGATTACAAGGGAACGAGGGAGAGAGATGCAGGAGACCCGACCTCACAGAGGTTAATTCCCAAGGTCAACATTTGGAATTCTCCTCAACTTTCTCGTCTCCCTGCTAGTTTCTATCAGCCACACCCCCTGTCCTCAACCTCTCTCCTTCCACCCAGACCCTACCCCCCCAATCCCCCCCTGTCTTCCACTCTTCTCCTTCCTAGTCACTCAAGCAATGGGAGACAATGGAAGACATTTCCTATGGAAATCAACCTGTGGGGCTGTACCGTTAATGAAGGTTGGGAAATAAACGGTTGATAAACAAACAGAAATGTCAGTCAACAGTCAACATGGCTTCTTGGTTTTCTAACCAACCCACCCCCCCCCCAACCCTCACCTCATTGGCCCATTAGAAAAACAACTGCCAGTCACAGAGACAGCCAGTTAATCACTTGGAATGATGAAATCTTTTCATGACAGCTCGTCAAATCTCGAGACAGTGGGGGGCAGAAACCATCACGAGAGAAAGGCGCCAGGCTCGAACTGATAGGAAGCTCGGTGGGGTGTGGAGAGTTTGGCAACCCTGACCAAAAAACATCCCTAATGGCCGAGTCGGTGGGACCCCTCCATTCCGACTGGCTGCCACGAGATATGAATTCTCCACGTCCCGAGGCAGAGCGGCTCTAGAGACCAAAAGGAGGGTCCAACTTCACTGACTCTCCTACACATTCTTTTATTAGCACAAACCATGAAACGGCAATGGGGCCTACGTGTCCTTGTGTCCAGCTAAAGTCGCCCTGACCAGACACCGACTCAGGTCTTGGGCAGAAAGAAAACAACCGTCATCAATGTTGTTCCAGGCATTTGCCTCTGAGAACGGGGGCCCACGCCGTCGCCTCGGAGAGGCGCGACGGCCCCGTTGTCTCGTAGGCGAGGCGGTGTGGCCCACCCAGACACATTCCAAACGCCTTCTGCCGCCGCGAACGAACGCAACCTGCTGAGAAATGCAACGCCAGGAAAATAATAAATCAATCTGCTGCCACCTTCTCCAGTGGCCCTGGGAGGTTGGGAGGCGAGCAGGGGTGTGTGTGTGTGCGTGTGTGTGTGTAGCAGAGACGTGATGTGTTCTCTGTGGGCGGGGCCGGGCGGAGCTGGTACACTTTCTGAAAAGGCAGGGCCCGGAGCAGATTAACCACTCTGATGGTAGAGCCAAATGCGGCAACCTCTGGTTCCTTCGCTTTACCAAACACTAACATCTCCCTCTATCGCTCTCTCGTTCGCTCGCTATCTCTCTCGCCCGTATTCTGCCGGTGTGGGCTCGGCGCGGAGACTGAGTACATTAATGTGATAACAATTCTTCAACAGTGGAAAACCAGCTTAAGCTGGCATCCACCTACATTCCCGCTGTGGAACCCGGGATCATTATTCTCTCCACCCAATCCTATCTGACTCCCCCATTCACGTCCCGTTTCTTCCCGTCCCACAGTCTTTCTCTAAACCTCCCCCATATCTGCGCGCGGCCAAATCCCCCTCCTCCCCATTCTTCCCGGGGGGGGGGTTCGTTTTACAGCGAGTCTCTCGGGGGAAGCCACACGTTGCAGAACCTCCGGGCTACGTCCCAGAGCATCCCGGAGGCCCCGCGGTGATTCCACGTTCCGGTGATGCTTAGCGGTTGCCCCCGGCCGCCGGCCTCCTCCGCTGGAGTGAGGGGGTTCCGACGGAACGGAGCCGCCCTAGTGAAACTGAGCGGTTCCATTGTAGCCCGAGTGCCTCGGTGAGCCTTCGCTCGTCTATTCGAGCCCGGTCTGCTCAGGTGTGGCCGCAATGCACTGCTGCTTTTTCCTATTGAGACTGCCGACGGGCTGTGAGGTAGGAAGCTGTGGCACCGACCTATCTGAGAGCAACAGGCTCTCCTGGCTGGGACTGATCTCCGCTTTCAGCTGTGGCACGGTTCACCCTGATCTGAGCTTTCTTTGGAGGCATCATCCAGGGCTGTATGGTCTGTTGAAGCTGTGATTCTGATGGTCGACGAGAGTTTGTTCAATTCAGAGCCTCTTCGCAGGTGAACTCAGCAGTTCGAATGAGAATCAAAGGGCCATGTGTTGCTGTGGGAACAGACATGTGAAAGGGCCTCGCTCATCAAACACTCTCCCCTGGTCACACACACACACACACATGAAAGACAGTGTCTGTGTGTGTGTGTGTGTGTGTGTGGTGCCCCATACTGGGAAAATATTAGAAAGTCCCTGATCACAGAGCTGTGTAACAGTTTCGTTTCAAGATACTATCCCATAATCTGTGTGATTGTCTGCACCAGGAGACCGAGAGGAGTGTCTAGACAGAGCCTGGCATTCCATCTGTTTGGAATTAACACACTGTTTCCCCGGGGCGGGAGGCAAGCTCTGGACATTAGACCAACATACACAATGTCGTTTTTTAGTGGAACACCATCTACTTCAATCTACAGGCTTCCATTAGTTCAGACAGATAACACCACATATTAGTTTAATCATGTATTGGAGAACTATGCGCAGAAATGTAAATACAATGTCTTGGCATTAGGATTTGCTCCTCTGGGCTTTCTCACTGCCTTCATATTATCATAGCAATACTACCAACAATAAAATCCCAGTAATATTATTAATAGCAATCCCCATAATCAATGAGCAAGCTACGCATTACCGATCCCCCCCCCACGATTGAAACCCAGAACCAAACAGATGGAGGCAGGAGTGGAGGGTGGATTTGACCCACATGCTAGAACTGCCACCAGCATATCAGATTGAGTAACCTGACGTTTAAATAGAAAGGTATACATTTCACATTGTGATAGGAGCGACCAGACATCCGCTGATGTGTCACTGACCAATTAACACTCAGGTTTCCTGGCTGAACTGGTTATGCTTATTCAACAAACAGGTTAACTTTAAGAAATGATTTGAGATTCATGTGCAAATGTGTATTCGTAAATGATGCCATTCTTCTGGATGCTATCACATGTCACCCAATCGCAGAAGGTGATTGGATGGCCTAAGTGCTGATACCCCTTTTCAGAGGGAGCGAGGGGGGTGGCTCATTCGGACGATGAAGAGGAGGAGGCCGGGAGGTTGTGATTACATACCAGGAACACATAATAAACCTCACCCCAATGAATAGTATGGAAAGACCTCGATTAAGGTCATTAACACCAACCCAGTAACTTACAAAATGTGTTAAAGGAGCATAATGCAGTTTTATCGTCAAACTGACAATTTAATTGTCTCTTCCCATACAGACACAACACATATATTTTCTATTCAATTGCAGAGACGTTTTGAAAAGCCCCTTTCATATGAAATGATCTTTTTCAATTGTACCCTCTGGGAGAAAAAATAACCAACTGACGAGCACAGCCTCGGCGCCCAAAAAAAAAAGAAAGAAAATGTTCACGTTTCGGCAGCGAAACCATCCCGCAAGTCAAGTGTTTTTCTCTCTCGTTCCCTCTCTCACTGTCTCTGCAGATGTAAAATCACACACTGGAGACCGCATAGAAAAATATGTTTTATGCATCTCGGGAAGATGGCTGTGTAAAAAAAGCACAAAGTAGTCATTTCCATTCATTTGTCTGTGGCTGACGGGGGGATGAGGGGAGAGGCAGATGCCATTGCTACAGGACCTGAATGAGTTGCTCAAACACAGGAACCATTTTCCCCTTTTAACCACAACTCTGATGAGCAGACAGAGAATCAGCCCGGCCCCCCCACAACGCCCCCCCCCCGGCCGGTCTGCCGCACACACAGTCCGTTTAATGAGCGTTTGTGTGCGATACCCGCGCGCACCAAGCAAAGAGGAATATTCCTCTGGAGTGGAATGTGGTTACAAAAAAGGCTGCGGCATTCAAACGGAACTAGAATAGGTACGCTGAGAGTCTGAGTCAAATAAGTGTGCGGTGAGGATCGAGCAAGGCAGGCTTTCGGCAGCGCTGCTGCGAACAGATCCGAACAGATCCTGACATTTCTCTGACGTTAAATTCTGCCAAGTTCCAGTGAGTGGGATACCGTGACCTTTCTCCGCAAAAGCAAGTGATGGAATGGCCCAGTACCGGATAGAATAATGTGCAGATAAAATCTTGTGTATTTATCATGTTCTGACCTATCTCTCCGCGTGTTGCTGTGACCTCTGAATAGAGAGTCATCACAATCTACGGTGGCTTTGTGTTCACGCGCGTTATCACATGAGGTTCTGGAGGTGAGCCGCTCTCATCTCTCCTGAAGGTGAAAACGGAATGACTTTAGGTAGGTTACGTGCCTGTCCGTGTATTCGCCGCTTAATGAATTTGTGCGTGTGTTTGCGCACGTAAGAGGGCAAAACGGAGAGAGTGAGAGAGTGTGAGTGAACGAGTGCGACTGAGTGATTGAGTGAGCGGGGGAGCGAGAGGGTAAAATGGAGGGGGGGGGGGGGGGGGGGGGGGGGGGGGGGGGGGGGGGGGGGGGGGGGGGGGGGGGGGGCAAGGGAAGGGGAGTGAGAAAGAGAGAGGGGGAGAGGTGTAATGGCTTTCCTGCTGCAGGTTATAACAGATGGTTGCTAATGGAGGTTCATAGATCTGAATGACAAGGGCCAGGGGAATGCGACAGTGTTTGCAGAGGAAAAGGGATGATGTGTGTGTGTGCGCATGTGTCAATGTGGCAGACTGGTGTTTCCCTCAACTTCAGGCTAAGAGTGCGAGATTGATAGTGTTTACACTAACGTACCTTAGGAAGAACAGTCAGTCAGTCCGTCTCCCAGAACTGTCCTGAAGACACCATATGCCACATTATTGTCCAGGACTCACTCTGGCATTTCCTAACAAACTCGCTGGAATCCAATGGAATCATCTAAAAATAATTCTGATTCAATTCTTTTTACCAATCAGTGTTTCGAGGCAAGCTGAGAAGTTATCTCTGCCCAAGAAGAGTCATTTCGGCCTACTTCCCTTGTTCTTTTGGGGTCCTGATGGGACCTGAGCGCTAGAACTGCCTCTCTAACTGCCTGCAGGAAATAGAAAACTAAATTGCTTTCTCACAGGCTCCACCAACTACTCTCATTTGGGAGGAAATACACTTCTTCCTTCTTGTCTCTCTCAAAGCGTACACAAAACGAACTGACCTTAAAGACTTTAACAGGCGTGTTGTAGTTTGAGCCGGTGATTAGGTTCATAAGATATTCAACCCCGTCTGACATTTCCAGAGCGCCGCAGTTGCACACTCATTACTGGGTTCTTGTAAGTCATTAAGCTGCCTAAATGTGCACAAGCCACGCCGAGGGCTAGCAGCTACTACTGTGCAGCACGCAATATCCAAGCAAGGTTCAATATTGGAGACTTGTTGTGTAATGCCGTGAGTGAGGACATTAGGTCCACAAGCTCAACCTCACACAAACTTTCTCTGGGTCGAAAACTAGCGAAATTGTAGCCTAGTTCCTTTCAAGGATCCCATTTTTGCTCTATTTTAGGACACATCGGGGGTATTGGCAACATTTTGGCCACGTTTTTAGGTGGCCTTAAACTACGGTTGTAATTGACTCCGGAGTAAGAGAAACGAATCAGGTCAACCAAATTCCAATATAAAGTATTTAGGACTGATGGAAAAACAACCTGAATGGTATTGGGAAATCTTCTCCAGAGCCAACCTGCTAACACAATTCTTCTCCAGAGCCGACCTGCTAACACAATTCTTCTCCAGAGCCGACCTGCTAACACAATTCTTCTCCAGAGCCGACCTGCTAACACAATTCTTCTCCAGAGCCGACCTGCTAACACAATTCTTCTCCAGAGCCAACCTGCTAACACAATTCTTCTCCAGAGCCGACCTGCTAACACAATTCTTCTCCAGAGCCGACCTGCTAACAGCATTCTTCAGCGGTCACCTGAGGCACAGGATGAGAAGCAAACACCTGACGGTTTAAGTGTCATTGCTAACAGTCAGCCCCACACCGCTCCTCCAGATGAGCCTACCTTCCCAACTGCACCAACTGATCCACAACCACATCCAACAAACACTCAATCAGACACTCCCAACCAACACTAAATCTGACACTCCCAACCAACACTCAATCTGACACTCCCAACCAACACTCAACGAGACACTCCCAACCAACACTCAATGAGACACCCCCAACCAACACTCAATGAGGCACCCCCAACCAACACTCAATAAGACACTCCCAACCAACACTCAATGAGACACTCCCAACCAACACTCAATGAGACACTCCCAACCAACACTCAATGAGACACTCCCAACCAACACTCAATCAGACACTCCCAAACCAACACTCAATCAGACACTCCCAACCAACACTCAATCAGACACTCCCAACCAACACTCAATCAGACAAATCTCTACTAAATAACAAAGTAGCGGTGACGCAATTGTACAACAGGCAGGGAAAACGTTGCCATTCCCTGTGTGCGTGCACGCGTGTGTGTGTGTTCATTATGCGCCCAGTGTTGGAGCGGTTGAGCCTGGGCCAAACCCCATGACAGATGACACAGAGCCGCGTTCCCCACGCCCCCGCCCCGTCTGCGTCCCCATGGTTTCCATGGTTAGCTCACTGCCCGAGCCGGAGTGACTGACTAATTCTGTCAAGCTTGATTCTGCCGTCACCGCACTGTGTCCGGTCGGCGCTCCTGCCATCCTTCACCGTGGCAATCAGGTTGACGGCGTGGTCACAGAGCATCTCCGTCATGTCTGCACAATTTCAGGCGGCCCCTTCGAAGACAAGCACCACCCCCGAACACAAACGACCTACGCCCCCCCCCACGCCAGCAAGACCCTCCCATGAATCAGCGCCTGCCCTCACCTAATCCAACCTAATAATATCCTAACGCCAACTTCCGGGCTTGGACGTGAACCGGAAGCTATGATATCCTCAGCACGACGCACTCGCCTAGCGACAACCCCCTTTGAAGATTCCCCTTCAAATCCTCATTTGCTTACATCGTGAAGGCCATCCGAGTCGAGTCACAGAGCGCAAGCAGCCAGGATCGCGGACAGCAACGGCTCCAACTTGTCGCCAAGCAACTTACTCTTAATCGACCTCTCCGGTGCCCCGGAAGGTTTTATCCCCGCAACCATGGAAATAAACTCCCCGGAAAAAGTGATAATATGTATGTCGGCCGAAGCAGCCCAGAAGGCGAACGTTCATTGACAGGCTGAGTGTCGTTAGAGTGGAGCAGTGCAGAACTGGATTAAATCAATGGTGTTGCCGTCTTCAATCCCATCAGTTCCTTCTGTGAAATCACGCCGGGGCTTTTCACCACAAATGCTTTGTCCGGCGCGATCGGACACGTGACGCGGACATGGCCGTGCGCAACTCCCGGACGCCTCTTTTGTCACCCCCTGCCGGCGGCGCCCGCTCCGCAGGTTTTACTGGTTTTGACCGACAGCCCTGGAGGACACCCACGAGGCCCCCGGTTTCATAGGGACACAGGCGGAGCCTTCCGGCGGCTGCCGTGACAGAGCACCGGGAGGGCGGGAAGAATCAAAGGAAGAGAGGCGGGCCCGGATCATTCCGGGCCTTGTACACATGACAGGTTACACGGAGGACTCGGGTCTCTTTCATGACGGCTCTAAAAAGCCTGTCAAACACCAGCCTCTCGCGGCGTGGTGCAGGTGTGTGCCCCCGCCGCTCAGATAACACTGTGGCAGACACGCGTGCACCAGCGCTGGCACGCACAACGGTGAAACACACAGGGGCTCGCGAGTACCAATACAGTCATTTGCGCACACACACACACGCACACATATATATCACTGCTTCCTGTCTCCGCTCTATTTAGCAGGCTAGCCATTTTCCTCATGAATCTTGTTCTGGCGCCAGATGCGCCCCGAAGGCGGAAGTGATGCGATTGGTTGACTCGGTGATGAGTTAACGGCCCGGCTCTGAAGACACCCCATTGAATCCGTAATGTAAAACTGTTAAGGTACAGGGTTAAGTTGGGGGTTACCCAAAGGGTTAGGGTAAAGGTTAGGGGAACGTCAGGGTAAAGAAGAACTAGCCCTGATCAAACAGCCTGTCGCTATAGCAGCCTGTTTAAAATGGATGCTCCGCCCTCAACACTGAGTCAACCAATGGTATCATCTCTGCCTTGAGGGCAGAGCGTGATTTATAAAAATGCTGACTTGCCTTTATATCATCACTAGGTCTAGAGCATCATTCTGAAGGAGCTCCTGGCACAGCGAGCCAGCTTGTTAAATATAATGGCTTACATGGGTGGAGTGATGCATCGTTTTTTCCGACTACACAACCTAACCTCTGTATTTAGGCCTGATTGACTTTGGCTGAATGCTGAGCGAATTCTTCTTACTCAACATGAAAGAGTACAAAACAAAAGCAGAAAAAGGGTCAGCAAGGTTGCTAGCGATCAATCTAATCCCACAGCCGACAAGGTAAGACCAAAATGCTGCGGTACCCTTGAGCCTGACACTCTGGATAAGTGTGTCTACTAAATGACTGAAATAGGTGAGGTGGACAGATTGGGTTTCGCATGCCACAATGATCAAACATTCAATATCACACGACTGAGTTGGAGAGTTCAGGTGTTATTTTTCGACATTTCCGTTGTCTCCTTTACCGGGAGTGAGCACTCAGTCACAATTTGTTTTGCATCAGTACAATAAAACATGGTCTCTCCACAGCTAGCCTCACAGTAAGCCCACCCCAACGAAGGAGTAAATAGTTTGCATTTGCATAAATCAAGTGTCCAGCTATTTCCAGATCCCATTCTGATTACGACGCTGGATTAAAACATTCCGAATGCATGGGAGTAAATAACCATTCAGGAGTAAGTAGAAATTGTCTGGACTAATAAGCAGCATACAGCTCACATAAACCGAATATGAGTTTGAGACCTGCTTATCTAGACTCTGCATAATGAGACTGGTTCCACTTCACTCTGTTTTGGAATACCTGCTGGAGTTGAAATGATTCAGCTAAGGTCATGACATTTCTGTTCAGTGCCAGAATATAAAATGTGGCAAAATTGAACCAATGAACTGTTTTATACGTGGCTTTATGAGCCTTGTGTTCTTAAATGACCACAAAATGACTCCCTGGCTATCTTAATCGTTTCCTCAATCAGCCTCTTCCTCCTGCTTGTATCCTTCCCGTCTCTTTTCTCATAGGCTCCTCTCGTCTTTACCCTTCCTCTTTCTACCTTCCAGTCACCCTTCCTCCATGTCTCCTTCTCTACTGCTTGCTCTCTATTCCTTGTTGCTCTTTTTTTGTTATCTTTGAACTTTTTCCCGGGCCTCGGGATTCTTTTTCCCAATCCTTTTTCTTTGTTTTCCAATCATTTCCTCTCCTTCCTCCCGAGTGAGCGGCGGAGACAGGATGCCAGGTGACAGCACAGACCGGAAGGTTAGGCTAGCTCGGGGGAACGGGCACGATGGGAAGGGAGAGGCGTGGGCACGGCCACATGACCGGAAGGTTAGGCTAGCTCGGGGGAACGGGCATGATGGGAAGGGAGAGGCGTGGGCACGGACACATGACCGGAAGGTTAGGCTAGCTCGGGGGAACGGGCACGTTTGGATGGGAGAGGCGGGAGCTGGTGCTATTTCAATTTCACTCCAATGCCCAGCGTCCACCACCGGGCACATTCTAATACCATTCGCCTTTAAAGACACTCTCTGGCAACCAACGCACACCAACACGGTAAGAAATGTCACTAAATTAATTTGTCAAGTAAATCAATAAATAAAGAAACAAAACGGGTGATGTTGTTTACAAAAGGGTATCCATTGTGGCGCATTGGTTACAGTTTCACCGCTACTGACAAAAATTACACAACAACTCCATGGTTCATCTTTAAGGTCTGTGTTACAGTAACCAGTGTAAACAGTAAACAGTAAAAAACTGTCTGTCTTTTTAGAGGAGACACTGCTCTGTCCCTTTAAGCCCACCTGCTTTGAAAATATACCCTTAACTGTCCTTTTAAGAAACTTGGCTTATGAAAACCACAGGACCTTTACCTACAGGGCCCCTTTGAGGGCAGTACAGAGGGTAGGAGAAGGAGCCTTGACCCCTCACACACTCTCTCTGTCTCTCTCTCTCTTTGTCTCTCTTTGTCCTGTTTGCCCTCGGTGTAAATAGAATGCATTTTTTTGGGAATGATTAATATGAACAAAACAGAATTAGAGGACATTCGCCAAAGACATAAACCAAATTATCTCTCATTTCAAGGACTAAAACTCTGATTAACACATATAGATGTGTGTAAAATTATGCTTTAACAGTGTCCTGCGGATATGACTGCACAGCTGATTGGGTCAAAACAAATGAATGAATTGCTTTGTTAGACAGTCTAATAAAGCAGGGAAATCAGTATGATGTTTTTATACACTTTTTATGCTTAGGAGGGAATCCATCCTTCTGCTTAACAATTATGTTCCACGAGGATTACGAATATTCCTTCTGATCAAGAGGTGAATGAGAATCAGTGTTGGGTGTTAGAAATGCAACCAATCAACCGAGTAACCTTTATAATCACCCTACAGTCACACCTGAACATCGCAGCTATCTTCAAGAATACCCTGTTCCCTTCACAAACCCTCCGACCCTTCAAGGAGCGAAGAACGAACACTTCCGGCAAGTTCCTCTGTGGAGCAAGATGTGCGCCGGGTTTATTACCTCCAGGGCTCTCTTCTTGCCGGTGAGCAGCTTGGCGATGTCCCGTGCCACTCTCTCCACCAGGTCCTTCGGGTTGTTCCGCTTGATGTCGAACTGGCTCTTTTTCTCGTTGTAGATCTGCAAAGGAGAGCAGGGTGTTCAAAATCGGCTTCAAAAACGTCAATCGGCAGACGGCTCGCTGAGCGCCATTGTTTGTCTTGAAAGGGGCACGGAAGCACCGGCCGAGGCTGCATGCCGGCCTTTTCCCACAACGTTACACTTGTCCGTTCATTCGCACTGCTGGCGGACGTTACTTTACAAGTTACTTGTTAAGAAATGTCGAGTCAGTCACCAAACGCAAACACAAGCAAAATGTCTAAGACCCTTTAATGAAAAGTGAGGACATACAGAATGGGTCACATTTGGCCATGCTGACAAGCCGTGTGCATCCTTATAGACTTGCAAAAACTACCTCTGCCCTACTAGCTTGAGATATACTCCATTTAGACCCAGCCGGAGACAGTTTTGTGGAAGATTAGCTTGTTCTCCCGGTATTCTCCGTTTCACCTGACTAAGCACTTGTCAGCAGTAGTTCTTGGGCCTGTCCTCTGACGGACAGCCAGGCTCTGTGTTCCACAGCAGACCCCATCCCTGGGGTTTAACACTGATACTGGCTGCCCTATAAGACACTACACGGTGTCAGAACACATTCACACCGCAAAATCCAACCCTCACTACACGTCATCTGGCTTCTTTTGGCGACTATATCGTTAAACGCTTTAATGCAACAAGGCTAAGTACGAGGCTACGTACAGTCCGGGGGGCCTGCGGCATAGAGCAGCCCCGTGGCCTCCTTCAAGACAATGTGTAAAAATGTGCTCAACTGATTTCCATCTCTCGACTGGTGCATTGCTACAACCTAATTACAGGTGGGCTAGATTCAATTCCTGCTGCACGTCCCGAAAACATGTGGACAGGTAATACGGAGCTATGGAGCTATTTGTATGAGATCCTGTACGTGTTCGAGACATAGTGATTAGAAAAGGAAAATGTCAGCCTATCACCCATGATCCATCTCTGTCAGGCTAAAAGGCGTCTGGGCAGAGAGCCAGAGACTAGTGGTTAACTGTGCTTCCCCTTGCCCATAGAGACAAGCCAAGAACGTCAGTAACCTCCCCATGCCAGCTAAACACAGAGCTAGACAGCCCATGGCGTTGCCGTTGTATCCATCCTATGAGAGATCACAGTAAGGCGACAAAAAGCAGCCAAATCCTCGTAAGCCTAAATGGTTTGAATTCATTTTTACCAGAAGGTCACATTGAGTTCGGAGTCACTTTGTCCCAAAGGACACCCAGATACTGACATGATGTATTTTCCCCTTAATGACTCATCTAGTAGCTGTGGTTTGAAACAGACAGTTGTATCTATTCCACCGCATTTTTGGTATCCTTTATCGCCCACACACACATATATATACGCGAACACACTCGCACACACATTTACAAGCTCATATTAACCCCACAAATCATTAGCCCCCCCAGTACAAAAGACAACCATCGCAGCCAAAGAGCAATAATCATGTGATGCATGCACACTCACACACACAGGCGCACACAGGCCATTTGTGTTGAGGGCTTTTCTCAAGGTGGTTGAAACCATTAGCAGATCTTATTAAACCATAAAACTAGAGTGAAGTTTGCTCCGCTCCATTGACACACTGCAAACCCCATACTCTATTAAGTGTTGCATTTTTCATGTCGATTTAAAAACCATGTCGAATTTGTTTCTAAATCAATACTAATTCCCTTGATGAGCGGCAGTGCTTTGTTGGCCTATTCTTCCTCGCCGAGATTCATGGAAACTGTACAGCTGCCATTACAGACCGCCGTCAAGCTTCAAGCTGCAGTCCGGACAAAGTAAACAAAAGCGACAGATGAGGGAGACCGTTGAGATCTTGCCTGTTGTTTCTCTTTTTTCACGAGAGATGGATTCATGGATGCTACTAGACTGCAGCTAGCACCCTCTTCTGGAGAGTCACATCCACACTGAGTATTCACTACCTGGTCCTTCAGGCTTGCTTACTAGACTATACCACTATCTGTACCTATGAGCATGAGAGGCAGAGAGAGACAGAGTCAGCCGGAAACCAAAGGGGAGAGAGAGAAGACAAAAAAAGAGAGAGATATAGATAGAGAAGAAGAGAGACAAACAAAGAAAAAGACAGCCACAGAGATTGAGAGAGATAATACGTGTATGTAATGATTAGGACAACACTCTGAACTGAGCAGTGATCAGCTGGTACTCACAAGTCAACAGTACACTACGTAAGGTGGCATTTGAGACACACTTTCAGTACTCAACCGTGGGGTAAGAGGCCATGCCACAATCTACAATCTGATTGGGGCAGAGGCGGTTGCTGTCATTAGGCAATGTAGACAGCCGCCTATGGCCCTAAAATGATTAAATTATGCCTAATTAAAAGGTGTTGTTCCGGCCCCCCTCTCTGACTCAAATGGTCTGTCCCATATTGTTTCTCATGGAAGAAGCCCAAAAGATGTTAGGTAGTTCACCCAGTCAAGCCTGCTACACAATGCATGGGAGGACAGACATGTTTTTACAATAAAAACACTTGTATGTGAGCAGGGCCAGTAAGAAAGGAGGAACATACCGAGAGTGTCCATAACAATAGCAGCTTAGCAGCTACTACTTTTGTTATTTACATGAACAGCTTAGCGGCTACAGCTATTACTTATTGAATATGACTGTTTGACAGTCACAGAAGAAAGCGCTATCCCTGACCTGGACCATCACAAACGGCCACCGGACAGAGGTTAAAGAGACATTGATTAAAATCCATCATGTTGTCCTTTAACATCACGCATGTTGATTATAATGATGCAAACATTGATTATGATAGCAACAGTGCTACTGATCACATACAGTGGGGCGAACAAGAATTTGATACACTGCTGATTTATGCTTCACGGTTGGGATGGTGTTCTTGGGGATGTACTCATCCTTCTTCTTCCTCCAAACACGGCGAGTGGAGTTTAGACAAAAAAGCTCTATTTTTGTCTCATGAGACCAAATGACCTTCTCCCATTCCACCTCTGGATTATCCAGATGGTCATTGGCAAACTTCAGATGGGCCTGGACATGCGCTGGCTTGAGCAGGGGGACCTTGCGTGCGCTGCAGGATTTTAATCCATGACGGCGTAGTGTGTTACTAATGGTTATCTTTGAGACTGTGGTCCCAGCTCTATTCAGGTCATTGACCAGGTCCTGACGTGTAGTTCTTGGCTGATCCCTCACCTTCCTCATGATCCTGGATGCCCCACGAGGTGAGATCTTGCATGGAGCCCAGACCGAGGGTGATTGACCCTTATCTTGTACTTCGTCCATTTTCTAATAATTGCGCCAACAGTTGTTGCCTTCTCACCAAGCTGCTTGCCTATTGTCCTGTAGCCCATCCCAGCCTTGTGCAGGTCTACAGTTTTATCCCTGATGTCCTTACACAGCTCTCTGGTCTTGGCCATTGTGGAGATGTTGGAGTCTGTTTGATTGAGTGTGTGGACAGGTGTCTTTTCTACAGGTAACGAGTTCAAACAGGTGCAGTTAATGCAGGTAATGAGTGGAGAACAGGGGGGCTTCTTAAAGAAAACCTAAGAGGTCTGTGAGAGCCGGAATTCTTACTGGTTGGTAGGTGATCAAATACTTATGTCATGCAACAAAATGCTAAAAATCATACAGTTTGATTTTCGGGTTTTTTGTTTTAGATTCCATCTCTCACAGTTGAAGTGTACCTATGATAAAATTACAGACCTCTACATGCTTTGTAAGTAGGAAAACCTGCAAAATCGGCAGTGTATCAAATACTTGTTCTCCCCACTGTATTAGCGATTTTGACATCCTGGCTCCCCAAGAAAGCACTGTGTGACACAGAATATAATGTCTGTTCCAGGTATATGTGGTCCTCCCAGCAGACAGATAAGGAAAAGTGCAGGATAGTGAGAAAAGGAAAATAGATGAAGCACTCAATCACCATTATGAAACTGTACACTTGAACAAAATGGCTAAACGTTTGTGCTTCACTGTAGTCATAGTTTATAAGGCTTTTTACACCCTTCCAATAATTATTTTAAAACTGATTGATTTAAACAACTGAAAAGGGAAGCAATACAAGTGTCATGGCAGAGGCAGTTCAACAAGAAAGAAATTAGGTATGTTCAAGATACTGCCGGTATGGCTTTGATATAGACAATGAGGAAAAAAATTGATGATGTTGGGGCCTAAACCAATCTTTGTCCAAAACCCCTAAATCTCTAAAACCACCTGTGGAAGGGGGATTGGTACGTGCTGACAACCATTCATAAATCTAAAGCAGTAACTGAGGAGAATGGTCATATCCAAGTGAGTGATTCATGGAAGCTAGTGAATGATTAACAGCTCATGATGGGCCACAACGGTTCTGAGGAGCTTCCAATCCTCTGTAGATACTTGCAAGATGGACCATTACGAGAACAAAAGCGGGATTAAAATAATGTTTTCATAGATTCATCTAAAAGGCAGTAGATTCTACCATATTCTATAGAACGTGGATGAGATTTGGTTGGAGGCAAACCTACAATATGAACATAATTCAGGTCTGTGTATCCACATCCATACCCAAAAAGCCTGTGGTATGCTTTATGATGCCATGAAGCACAGAAACATTTTCCAGGAACGAGTTTCCAAGCTAGCATTTTCCAATTCTATAGCCGTGGCTAAATGTTTTGAGAATAACACCAATATTAATTTTCACAAAGTCTGCTGCATGATGCAATTTGCATATACTCCAGAAAGTCATGAAGAGTGATCAGATGAATTGCAATTAATTGCAAAGTCCCAACTTTGCCATGAAAATGTACTTAATCCCCCCAAAAACAGTTCCACTGTACTTCAGCCCTGCCACAAAAGGACCAGCTCACATCATGTCAGTGATCCTCTTGTTAACACAGGTGTGAGTGTTGACGAGGACAAGGCTGGAGATCCCTCTGTCGTGCTGATTGAGTTGGGATAAAAGACTGGATGCATTAAAAAAAGGATGGGACGCATTGTTCCTCCACTGGGAACCATGGTTACTTGTAAGGAAACACTTGTAGTCTTTATTGCTTTGCACAAAAAGGGCTTCACAGGCAAGGATATTGCTGCAAGTAAGATTGCACCTAAATCTACCGTTTATCGGATCATCAAGAACTTCAAGGAGAGAGGTTCAATTGTTATGAAGAAGGCTTCAGGGGGCCCAAGAAAGTCCAGCAACACCAGGACGTCTCCTAATGTTGATTCACCTGCAGGATCAGGGCACCAACAGTGCAGAGCTCTGCACTGTTGGTGCAAGAGGTCTTGAAGAAGAAGGGTCAACACTGCAAATATTGACTCTTTGCATGTACTTAACTTCAATTTGAATAATAGCCTTTGACACTTGCTGGTACATCTGAATACACTGCATTAGCAAACATTGTGTAAACTTTGTGTCATTCTCAAAACATTTGGCCAAGACTGTACTCAAAGTGGCAAAGAGAGTCCTAACCATTTTTGCAGATAATTTCATTAAAACATATAAATGCTGCCTTAGGGTGGCGATGCAATAAAACATTTACAGTTTTTAGTTTCGGGTAAAAGTGAATATATTCAGGGGATGGGTGCTGGTCAATAAACTGAAAGAATCAGAAGAAGTTCAGATGGGTGTCAACTTGCATTTGAATGGACTATAGAGCCCTCTACTAATAGTAAGAATACGTTGCTGGAATATATACTATTCGGAAGCGGAAACTATTCATATTGGCTACGGAAACATGGTGAAGTGAGTGAAACGCAATGAGTAAAATGCAGTTCAAAGGTGCAATTTTAAAAAATATATTGCATTTTCTTAGAATTTTCGGAGACGGATATTTGCATACAGCATTGTGTGCACTTTTCCTCCCAAAAACATGTTGACATGCTCTCAGCAGCATTCATTGCTTTAAATGTAGCCAAACCCAGATAGAGCTGGTGATTTATTTTTTGATGTATTCTGAAAGGTAAAATTGCATACTGCTGAAATTGGTAGTGCCAGAGGGGGGCCTATATTAGATGTGTCATAGTGGCGGCAGAAGCTCTAATGAAATGTGTGAATTAAACCGACTTTGCAGCGAAAAGACATGCATCTGTGATGCAACTGATATGCAGCTGAATCATAGCCGTGATGTCCTAGCCTTGTCGCCAGCCAGGCTGCCCTAAACTGTCTGCCCGGGGGTTATACGTGGTCTCAAAACATCTCAATATGGGCTGGAACCCGCTGGAAGTCAGTGACGCCTCGCTGTATTCTGGGTTCTAATAGACCCAGAACACAGCTGTTTATCTCCTTAAGGCACTGGAGGTTCTAATAGACCCAGAACACAGCTGTTTATCTCCTTAAGGCACTGGAGGTTCTGATAGACCCAGAACACAGCTGTTTATCTCCTTAAGGCACTGGAGGTTCTAATAGACCCAGAACACAGCTGTTTATCTCCTTAAGGCACTGGAGGTTCTGATAGACCCAGCATGCAGCTGTTTATCTCCTTAAGGCACTGGAGGTTCTAATAGACCCAGAATGCAGCTGTTTATCTCCTTAAGGCACTGGAGGTTCTGATAGACCCAGAATGCAGCTGATTATGTTGATTGTCTCAGAGGTGTGTGTAGGCAGATCACGCCACAAAACAATTGTGCTGTTTTCGGGAAATGTATATTATCTTGATGTTTTGAGGTCTTACCAAAATAGCAAATACCCTAAAAAACAAAGTTGTACTTTCTGGCTAGAAAAGTATGTATAGTTTTCTAATATGTTGTCGCACCCAATCTGAAAGAAGTGTTTACACTTCCAAGAATTGTATCCGTGCAGTAGACTGAAGATGTCCAGTCAGATTCCTGGGTACGACTGCCATTTACACAGCAGAGTAAGAAACTGGCAGTTGCGGTGGCTTTGTAGTGTGGACAGGACCGAGGAAACCGGCTGGTCGCCCCACTGACACAGGATCTGAGCCAACATGCAGTCCCTGGCAGTCATGACAGTGACACACACACACAAACAAACAAACACAGACATGTGCAGTCACACTCTGATCATTAGCTATGAAAGCTGGTTCCTGTGTGCCAAGCTCAGAGTGGGTGACTATAAACACACAGATGGGAACGGAGGGGTGGAGTCACTCCAGAGAATGACTGTCAAGATAGGCCGTCCCACGGGGCTATCTCCATCCTCACCCAATCAAGGACTCACACTTCTCCGCTCGTCCAGTTGCAACCCGTCGCCTCTCACCCTTAAGAGCCGCCAAAGCCGCGAAATGATCCCGTGAACACCTCCACGTTCCCCCGTCCTCAACAAAAACAAACTCCAATTATTCTGTCACCGCCGAAAGGCTGCAATTCGAAAGCAGACAAACGATAAGGAAAATAAATAAATTACATTCGCCTCAGAAAATGTTGAAAAGAAAGTTTAGGCTTTTTCTGGCGTTTTCTCCGGCAGCAGGCCGAGGCGTTATGAGTCGGCGTCTAAGAGACTGCTTATCGCATCGTGAAGTCAGCCACAATAGGACGACCGTGGGAGACAGAGACAGATGCCACATCATTAAGGAATATTAGTGGGCTCCGCCGAGCCGACCGAACCGGCATCCACAGGCCCTGGGAACAGTTCAATAAGAGAAGGCGCGGAGGGGAGGGCGCCGGCTCCGTGAAGGAGCTCGATAAGAATCAACACTCGGAAAACCGCCAGGACCGTCAGGGTTCAATAAGACGGAGAGGTCGTGATAGAACTGGCAGGGTCGCTGAGGCCGCTTTCGGTCCCGAGGAGTTCCGAGGGACAGGGTTAGAGAGTTGACTGGCCCTAATGTGCGTTCAAAACAAAATACAACTCCGTCACTTAAACTAAGTCAATCAACTTGCATGATGTATTTGTCACAATGCATGGATGTATACACAGTCAGTCCCAGCTTCAGTGAATGCATAGGCGCCACTAAAAGAATGGCCGCCAAAAAACATACATGGGTACTTTAGATGGACATGCAAATGACCCGAAACTATTCAACAAGCGGACTAAAATGGTCTAGTAAAGAGGAGTGGATACTGGTTCACTGAGCATGACACATTCTCATCACAGGAAACAAAAGTGTAATATTTACACACATACTAACCCCTGGGGGAGAGGGGTGGATTAGAGACCTTGTAGACAGGGAAGGGAGAGAGGAGAAAGGGAAGAGAGAGAAAATGATGCGTAACATGATCAGAGGGACTGTCAACTAGGATAAAGACAGGTCTGAACAAAGTACACATCGACACACACACACAGCACCAGGCATACAGTTGGACCGTTGCAGAGTCAACACCCTGTCAGATCTACCTAGCAGAACCAAGGCCGGGCCAGGCACGGTATCAACCTGTACGTCCACACCCCCTCAGTACGAGTACACATCACTATCACCTGCCTGTCTCTCTGTCTATCTGCCAGCTAGCCAGAACAAAATTCATTCGTAAAAGCTCAGACAGGAACTGACCGCTAAAACGCTGAACGTATTGTGAGCTGAGGGAGACACAGCTGAGGGAGACAGAGCTTTTCTCAGAGTAACACCGGCCAGAGATCGTTCGCATACATCCTCCAACTTTTAATCAGGCTTGAGTCTTAAGCAGACAGCTTGTAATAAGGACACAACTCTCGTTCAAAGATCTCGTTCAAATAACCCTGACTAAAATAAAACTCCCCAACTGTGTGGATAGGCTCTCTAATAGCGTCTGACAACCTCCCCAAGACACCCACATGCAAACACACCGACTGACAAATGAGGCCAGATGGACAGATGAAGCTGGAAGCAGTCACTGGAACAACTTTATAGCTATTCATTAATGATCCCCTGTCAGAAAAATGCAACATACAGTGTTCTATTCAACATACTCCTAACCAGCATTATTCCTCTATAATGAAAAGCGCTTTACAAATGCAATACATTATTATTACTACTCCCCCACAGCCAAGCAGACAGACTTTATTTAACTCCCAGACAGATAAACTCCCATCCGCCTGACTGTGAGAAAGTAGCCAGAGAGAGAGTGAGAGAGAGAGAGGAAAAAGGGAGTGGAATGTGAAGCAGCAGTCTCCTCCTCTCCCCCCCTCTCTCAGAGTACTGACTCTTTCAGACAGAGATAAACTACACTATTTTTATTAACTTGCTGATGGTACAAAATTGTTTTTTCAATCCAGCAGATTTTCTCAAATAGACATCAACAAAATAGCCTCTCTGTATGTCTTCGATCTTCCTCTGTCTCTCTCTCTCGCTCGATCTCAGCCTTCCACTCTTCATCATTCCCTCTTATTCTCTTACATCTTCCACCCCAGACCTAATATGGTTATTCAAATGGTTCTGACCTTATATGGCCATTCTAAAGGTTCCAACCTTATACTGCGATTGTAATGGTTCAGCTATAAGCCACATCTAACCCCCAATCATACAAATGTCCTCTTCCAGCCCGCCACGCCATTCCAGAGCTACTGCCCAGCTGTAAGAAAGTAAGGCAACCTGTAGTGGACATGTGTTAATAGGCGGAAATCCCAGAGGGGACAGGGGACGGGGGATCCCGTTTCAAAAGATTGCAAACCCCTGTCGTTTGCCTCACAATGGTTTGATCCACTGCACTCCCCAGCAGTGGCACATCATGCAGGTACAGTGTGTGGGAATCTGACAGCATCTATTGTTGGTGGCTGACTTCCAGTTAGTCGTTCAAACAAAGGTGCATTTTTTTACTTCTACCCCTTTTTATGTTAGCTAGCGGGTAGCTGGCATTTGCTAGCTAGCTACGGTAGCCTAACATCAACCTGTGTTTGCGCTGTTTGAATTCAAGTCAATGAGAGACGCTAGCAATGCAATTACATGTATTGTTACTTAGCTGGCAAGGTGACAAGGTGTTTGTGTCTACAGTCTATAAGGCACCCGAAGCACGCAGCTAACGTGAGGTTAATCCAGTCATCCAACATAGAAATGTTGTTTTATGTTAGTAGGGTTCACTGAATTTGCAGAGCTACAGTAGCAAGCAAACAGAAGGAGCAAACTAAAACAGCATTACAGCACTACTTTTGGTGTCCGCCTCAGAAATTGCTCGAGAAAAGTGCCGTTAATTGCCCCCTCAAAAGTTAAAATCAGATTTTGGCCCCTGTGAGAATCTTGTGCTTATGGATCTACATACGCGTGTGTGTATATGCACATGTGTGAAACACGGCCCCAGGGGTGAGGGCTCTCTGCTTGGCGTCTCCTCCACCTCCTTCTCATCTCCCTAATCACTGCTCCACTTCCCACTACTGATGAAGGCTGGCACTTGTCCATCATCCTGAGTGAACGATCTCCACACAGCTCCGCTGTCGGCCGTGTCAAGACTAGCTCATCGCTCGCTCCCTCTATCACTCCCAGGCATTGCTCTTTCCCCTTTATCACCCTTTATCACCGCCGGGACTCTCCTCCTGACTTCACCTCTCCACCCTTCCAATCAGGCCTCTGCTCCTCCTGTCCATCTGAGGGCTGAGCCTGCTTCAGTCAATGTCTCTCCACTTAAGGTCCTTTAGAAAGCGGGGACGGTTTTGAATCGACTGGCTTATCTAGAAATCCTCAGACTGCTTGCTGACCTGGCTGACATTTTATGTCCAAAGTGACCATGGCCGCTCAAATGACAAGCCGCTCCTTGCACAGAACACAATTCTTAACCAGAGCCGTAAGGTGAAGTGCACCCTATAATCTATTGCTAAATAGCCATTTTCTACACCCCCACAGCACTCATTTCATCCACCACCAATGGTATGGTAATATGATGATATATATATTTGAGACGTAGCTTGTTGACTTGTGACCTGTCCTTCTGTTATCTCTCAACAGTTGGTTCTGTCTACTCTATGGGTTTCTCTCTTGGGTCGTCTCAATAACTGAACACTCCATTTCGCAAAAAACGCAAATACCACTTTTACTTACTCAAAAGTACGGAGAGCAGAGGAAATATGATTGGTTCAGGCGTACACCCAATCACAATAAAGAGGCGGGACTAATTTCAAACTGGATCGAATGTTATCTAGACCAAAACTTCACCACTGAATGTTAGCACGTAATTAAGTAATGTTCATTATTATTAACTCTTGTTAACACGTTTTTGCAAACACTTGCAGAACTGCACGCTTTAATTGTAATTTGATGTAATTTGAAATGTTCATTAGCCCCTCCTCCTCGTCTCCATTTCGATTGGGTGTTTACCTGTACAAAGCGCATTTCTTTTTGCACTCATGTTTGAGTAAGTAAAACCGTTATATGTACCAAAAACCCTGTGCAGGTTTAAAGGAATTTCACTTTTGTTATAATAGCCCTCTCTGCAAATTAAAGCGGGGCTAATCCCTAATCTAATCTCTCTAACACATTATATTTTAAATCAGCAAATACAACATAAGTAATGAGTAAACAGGATTTTTTAGGACTGTGGATTTAATGGTGGTATTCAAATACTGAGGGACTGAGCTATAAGGGACTATAAAGATTATACAAGGGAACACAACAACAGCCTCACACCCAAGGCCCCCACCAAAAAAAAAGCTTCCAACCACATGATCATAAAGTAGCTAGGTTGCGTAAAATGATTGCTAATTGGTGTCCTACTAGTCCGTGAGCAATGACTTTGACGTAAAGAAGAGCTGTTATGTCCTATAATCCATTCATTGTTGAGTGGAGGTCTGATAGCATAAACCTGGCCCCCACCTGAGTGACAGGCAATATGACAGACATTTTGTGCTGCCGCTGCCACACTCAGCCCGTATCTCAGCGCTCGCAAAGAGGGAGGGGAGAAGGGAGGTTTCGGAGACAATTCAACTCACAGTGCGGATTACGTTCCAAATTCCCCAGATTGAACATTTAACCCCGGTGCCTTCCGATAAGCGATAGGGGTTTTTCACTGACTCAGAATCTCTGATTCACCTCCCACTGGTGAGACGGAGAGAGACAGGGTAAGATAGAGACAACGAGAGAGAGAGAGATTGCCTAATGTATATAGTCCTGTAGGCCTGCACCCCCCCGTCCCCATCTGGCTGTCTGCTGGACCTGATAGAGAGGAGCTCCACGGCGAGTCATTACACACAGGCCGGGGCCTAATTACCCCGCGATGGCTCCCTGTGTAACCTGCCAACGGGGTCACTGCTCTTAAAAGTGATGGCATTACAGACCTGGCCACACCGGCGCGAAAGGGAACTGGTGCCACGTGGGCTCCCCCACAGCGTGCCGCGCGTCGCCCGGCAACATCCTACATCTACTTACTGAACACGGGCCGTTCCTACGCCTCGCCCGCCAGTCCCTCGCCAAAACCGTCTGTTTCCGTGGAAACCCGCCGCTTAATGACCGCTAACAAAAAATGACCTGAATGAGAGACGTTTTTGGGGAGGAGAGTCAGACGGCGAGTCGGGAGAGAGAATCCGAGCCGGCCTTTTGCGGAACAAAGGAGGCAATTTGGTATCGGGGGGGGGACAGCGTGAAGCCTGATTGTCGTCAAAGTAAATGATCATTCGTTTCTGGCTGTCCAGCTGGGCCAGCAGATAAACGCTGGCTAACCACTCACTGCTGTGGAGACAGAGAGATGGTTCAACCACTCTGCTGGACACCCCTCCAACATCCACCACGCTCTGTCATTGGCACTGCAGACAGACTGTACCATCCCTAATGCCGGGGTGGATCCTGCCTCTCCAAGTACAGCCATCATCATTAAATGCACTTTGCTCCAATCCAATGGAATTGCCAAAACAACGTAATAATGCAATTGTATGTGCACATAATTAGTTTCCAGTCCCGCTTTCATAGATCAACAGGGCAGGTCGTATTGAGCTGAGGAACATTAATCTATCCGCTCTCAGGCATGTATACCTACGAGCAAGTACTGAAATTCGAAAGATGTCCAAAACTGAAGTTGACCCAAAACGTCCTCCAGCCCAGGGTGGTGACACTTTCCAGTGGAGTTCAAGGAGCAGGAAGAGAGCACGGTGTAATTGTATAGGTTATGGGGAGGCCTGGTGTCCACATAGCTGGGTCCAATCACTCCAATCAGAATCCAACTGATTGTTTAGCCACTGAAAGCCTGCAATTTGATTGCTCTTAGCTCTTTGATAATTTACAACAGCATCCAATTACGCATCCATTAGAAATGAGAATACCAAGGCTTTGGGTTCTCACCAGGTCAGGTTAAATATTGAAAGCATTTCAGATTCTTAGTTAAGACTCAGAACATGGACAAGCCTCCGCAAACGACACATTGGAGCCGATCTATGCATACGTCAGGACAACTACAAAGTGTTTCAACTAGAATCTTCCACAGTCAAAGTACGTTTTCCTAAAATAAGAATAACACACATAAAGTTCACATCTGTGATGTGGGTGTCTTTGTTAATTGCTCTCATTCAATTCATTCATCCTCCAACGAGTGAAGGCCTGACATGAAAAAAAGTGCCTGTCATGGATATCTGGGGCCTACAGACTCATGGTAATAAGGCAACTTGTTAAGAGAATAGAACTAAGAGCGGTATTATTCCAGGCTTTCAGACGCCTTTGTTAGCTTGACAATCCAAAAAACTCTAATTTGAGCAGCAATATCACCAGCCATATTCTTTGAATAGAAAATTCATTGAGTTTAGTTGAAAGAAAGACAGAATTTGAAAGTACAGGAGATTTGAAAGCCCAAAGAGAGGACCTCAATCCCAAAGTTGGGCGGATTAAATAAAGACAACTTTAAAAGACGGGCCTGTCAATCAGCATTTGTACATAGTCTCTGCAATGGTGCAACAATCAATTCCTTGAACCACAACTGCTCTCGTGAAAAAAGCTCCGGAAAAACACGGCGCTAAAGTGGGGATCAATGGCAGGCCCGGTAACTATGTTATCACAGGACACACACCCACGGGAGCTGAATAGCTGCACCGCGCTCGTAAAAACCCAAACAAACCCAAAAATGTTTAGCTACTTTTCACTTTAACCATTTGCACGCACGCACACACTCATTTGAATGAGCGGCAGCATGAGCGCACGCCCTCCGACACTCGTCAGGTACAGTTCTGTTGACAAGGCGCCGACGACGCCAAGGTCATGAATTCGATTCCCACGGGGAAGGTGTTCATGAATAGAATGTGTGAATGAGCCTGTACGTGCTGTTTACTACACCAGGCGGCAGGTCCGTGTGCGTGACCGCCTAAACGATAGCAGTGAAACATGATCCTCTTACAGACTACAAAGTTTCTGCTTTAGTGCGCAATTTCCGAGCACTACAAACGCAGACGTTTCATAAAATAGTCTCTCTTCAAGATGTAAGTTTCAATTTCCACTGCCGAGGATGTCTACCGGGGCCTGTGTGTCTGAGAAGCAGACAGACATTAAACTGAGTGTGACTCTATGAACACTCGCCGCACTATATTATATGTATTCAGCGCTACCATTTATAATCTACTGCTCAAGGTAGAATTATATTGAAAAGGTTTGTTGTGAGCCCCCCCCCCCAGTGGCTCAGCCAATACACTGCCATGCGGTACAGCTGTATCATTGCTGGCAGGTTTAGCACAGTGACAGTGCATGGCATCCCACAGAGGGCTACGCTAATTGGAGGTGCCATGGGAGGAAGGGCGGATGTCGGAGAGGGTTGCATGGTCTCGTAACGCTCCAGCGACTCCTTGTGGTAGCTTGAGCACCTGCAACTAAAATTGTGGTTGTCGGTCAGGGAATGTGTTCTCCAAGCGCAATAGCAGTTATTTGGCCGGGATATGGTATCCAAGGTCAATTGTGGTTGTTTGGTGTGGAGAGTGTTGGGCCAGTAAACCAAAGGTTCTAATCCCAGAGCTAACAAGGTGAAAACCCCACAGGTGCTCCCAAGTCATTGCAGTAAATAAAATTGTGTTCTTGGAAAATACTCAAAATACCAGTTAAAATAACAGTAAAAAATGTCAATGTCTAATGCCATAATTGAGATAAGTGTGGTAAAATGGGGATAAATACAATAATGGTAAATAAAAAATATAGAACCAGAACCAGAATCAAGCAACTTCATTCCCATTAAATTTTATCATAGGAAAGTCACCTACTGTAGCAATAACTAGAGCACAATGACTAACCAGAAAATATCCAGACCACACAGAATTCATAATACACTGAGACAGCAGTAATGTGACGGAAGCAACAATATTGTCGGAAGCAGAAGTGCTTGGTTGACCTCAACCCTGGCAAACAACTCACAGAGTCTATAAAAGTGAGTCACTCCAACCAGTGACTAAAAGCGGCTCACTGCTCATTTAAACACCACGGAGACTCACAATGTATTTAAAAAAGTATTTGAAGGGACGCCACATTCTAAGACCACATTCACATCGCAAGTGACTAATAGCAGACATGTTTTAAAATAAAAGGCCAGTGTTTGTGTGTGTCTGTCAACTCCCCCACAACCTTAACCCCACCACCATTGCTTTCATGAACTAATGCTAGCAATTTGAATTCAATTTATTTCTTGCTTCCAGCACAGCCTTGCCGGGTAAATTGTATATACATTTACTGGGTTGTTTGGTTGCCCCACCTGGCTATCTTAAGTTGGATGTACTAAATGTCTAATGTAATACATACACTGTGAATAAATGCATGTTTCTGTGTGTGTGTGGGTCCAAATTGACTGGCTGGTAGTCCAGGGGCAGCACACTAGAGAATCCCAGCAAAACGCTTGAAGTATTTAACAACAAATTTAACAGTACAGGTCTCTGAAGGCTATCCACAGCCCACAAATAGACAGACAGCATTCACCTCACCCCCACCTCCTCAAAGGCCAAAACCTCTGGCTAAATAAAACACAGCAATAAGGCAAAAAGAGGGATTCTGCTATTAACCTGTATCGCTCTACCCCTCCCTATCTCTGTCTGTCACACACAAACACACACCCACAAACACGCACACACATACATTACATTGTACAGCTCAATCAGTGCTCAGTTGACTTGGTTTATCCTGCTTATTCTAAATCCTATCCAATACAAACAGATTCATCCCTTTCCAGTCTAGTCAAGCTACGTCATTTTTATCGGGAGTACCTGCACACTAAACACACACACACACACACAGCAGTTCAGGCCACCACAGCTGAATAATTCATAAGAGGAGGGTTTAGGAGCACTAGGTTTTGTTCCATAGGGCCCAGCGTTCAGAGTCACGTGGTACTGCTGACCCAAAGCAGGACACACACACACACAGCCTTCTCTTTTCCACGACACAGGGTGATACTGTCTCCCGTTTGATTTCATGTCCCCAACACACTATGGTATGAAGCAACAAAATAACTTTCACTGGTCCAGACAAACACGTCAAGAAGAGATGTCACTGTGGGATGGCACATTCGTGAAGTCACGATTAGGTGAGATTTGAGAACAAATAGTTGACTCCTCTTAAAATAGGTATAGTCCACAAAATCTCACTTGTCCTGGGAATGCATAGAACTATCCAGACCTGGTATCAATTTAGTTTTTTCTGTATCGCTCGACACATTCACAACATTTTCAATGAGGTCTAAACCCACAAAATGTCAACCAAGACCCGATTCCAACAAAACTACGTAAGGAGCTACTTCCGGAGCTAGGTCATCCGACGTTGAACATTTTTAATTGCTCCCTATCCTCCAGATGCGTACCAAAATGACAAAATAAATACCAGAAATAAAGCCTCTTCTGAAAATATCTAATCTGGATTTAGATTTATTAAACAATGAATGGTCAATATCAAACCTCCTGTTCCTCTGAAAAAAATCTTAGAAACAACCAAATGCCATCCTGAAGACAAATAACATTTCCGAAATGCTCCAGTCTAGTTTTAGACCATATCATAGCACTGAGATTGCACTCGTGAAGGTGATCAATGACCTGCTAAAGGAATCAGGCTAAGGTTCCACATCTGTCCTGTTGCTTCTTGATCTTAGTGCTGCCTTTGACATTATTGATCCCTCCCTTCTCTTAGAAAGATTGGAAATCCATATTGGGTTACTCTGACACGTTCTAGCCTGGTTTATCTGAAAGATATCAGTTCTTATGTGTGAATGGCATGTCAAAGTATGTTTTGGTGTTTCTCAAGGCAGTTTTGTGACCATTATTGTTTTCACTATATATGCTGCCTCTGGTCACCCCAGACCACAATGTACACGTTGGTTGGTTGATGTCCCTTTGGTTGATACTTGGCAATGGATAGACTTCGTGCCTGTTGGTTCCTGTCTGGGGCCCCAGATAGCGCCATAGTGTCACTGGACCCCCGTGTCTCAGCCCCAAGGTTTTACACTGATATAACCTTTTCCAAAGCCCTCCTGGCTGTGTTGCAGATCAAGACGATCCCTGATGATTCCAGCTGCCACTCTGCTGACCATGCAAATGTAAAAGCACTCTGTGACAACTGCTGATGTAAAAACGGCTTTATTAATACATTTGATTTAGTGATTGATTACATTTAAAGATTGCAACAGTTTCTCCCTTTGCTCCATCAGGTCAGATCAGCAGTGTGTCATCTAATCTAAGAGCGTTTGCTGTGTGTGTGTGTGTGTGTGTTTGTGTGCGTTTGAGAGAGAGAGCTATATTGCAGTACCAACACACGAAAACTTGTCTGCAATTACTCTTCTACAGGGAGGAACAGGAAGTGAGGCAGTTAGCAAGAGGCCCGGCTAGATTAATGAAAAATGAATGTGTTTACTGAATATCTGTCATGGAAGAGTAAAGACCGCAGAATGCAGATGGGAAAACACTGTAACTAGTTCAGCTGGTCTACAGCCTCGCTCCCCTTCCAGGACGCACCTCCCCCTCCACCAGGTACTGCTGCAATCAGCAGTACAGCCATCACAGTAGATCATCAAAAACTCAACCGCCATCATCGCCGTCCTCATGTCATTCGTTCCTTGCGCCGTCCATTCAAACTGCCGGGGGAAATTGAAGTTCACCAGATCAATATGTGATACGAAATGAAATTAGCTTGCAGAGGCGAGGTGAAAATGTAAAAGGGATAGATAGGAAGTAAACGACGGGCGTAAACAATAACCAATCAAATCCCGCACACACACGCACAATGACACCGTATTTGAGAGCATGTGGACGTAATGCTATTACGGGTGTTGGGAGACCGCTGCATGAAACAACCCGAATCACTACTTGAATCTAAGACAACGGGATAACCTCAGCAACAGGACCTGAATGGAAAAACACATGACACCCGCACGTCACCTGCACTTTCACAGAGGAACGCGATAGGCCGCACTTGCCATTGAACCGAACCGCCAGCAAAACATGTTGGGAATATATGGGCTTCTTTTGAAGTTCTAATCTTTCTTCAGCGACAGGATAGCGATACTCCAGGGCAGGGCAATACTCCATCTGTTCATTTCAATATGAATGAACCCTGTGAGTTTTGGGGCCTCGTGGAGCTGCAGAGATGTGAAATTGCACAAGGTGGACGAAGCGAGCTGACACGCAGGGTTAATTCAGCCTTCCTTTGATGTCTGCCTGTGTCGGTGGTCTGGACGCGCACACACACACACACACACACACACGCAACACAGAGCACTAATATAGAAAACATTGAATATGCTAACTCTGATGTGAAAATAAGACACAACTATGCTATTAACTACATACGGTATGCCCTAATCTACAGTAACCAAATGAGGGGCTACTGTGAAACAGTAATGTGCCAACGGCATTGCATTTTAATGGCAACAGGCTTAGACGCTAATACTAGTGCAAAACTAACAGTAGTAGATTTGCATGAAAATGAAAGACTCTGAAACTGCCTTATTTTTTTTATTTTTTTTTCATTCTCTCAAAATCACATATTCATTGGTCTGTGTACTGTTGTGTATGAATCGTACACCTTACTGGGCGTGCACAAATGTGCGTGTTCATGATTAACATACAGCCACGCTTGCATTATGTCTAGTTCACTTTAGTCAATTGCTGACATTAGTCTTGAAGAAGTCATGCTGTAGGAATTCTGCTGGGGTATTCTTATCGTTTCTCAACTCAGACTGCACAACCTAACCACCTCAGATAGATATTCTCTGATGTCCCATCCTTCGTGAATAGTAATTCTATTAATTCAGCCAAAAGAAGAATAGGTGTGACGTTGAAGGTTAAAGAGTCTTTGCTGGGTTAGGTGAGTTAATTGCTGACAACAATGGTAATTCTGCCAGGAAGGTTTTCCAGGAAAAGCTGTGTTGAGATATAGAGCCATTTAAGGTCTACTTACCCTGCATTTTAATTTACTGTGCTTGTGGCACATTACAGTTTTACTCAAACATGTTCTGAGGGCAGAAAGAAGGTTATTGGTTCATCCGAACACCCAATCCAAATGAAGAGGAGGCGGTGCTTATGAACATGTCAAGCTGGATCAAAGAGGCAAGTGAATGTTATCTCAACCGAAAATTCACCAATGAATATTAGCATAATCAAGTCATTTAGCATGTAATTCATTATAACAGGCAAACTTACTCTTTCACAGATGTTAGCAGAATCGCACGCTTCATGATGTAATTTTAAGTGTTCATGAGCACCGCCTCCTCGCCATTTCGATGGGATGTTCGCCTCTACCAATGACATTTCTTTTTGCCCTCAGGACATGTTTGAGTAAGTAGAACTGGTATGTGTGTTGTGCGTTTTTTTTATCAGAGTGTTTCTGGAATATTCATGTCTGTTACTGTCATGTCCTGGATGCGGGCCCCTAGCCATCTCTATGCTTTGGGGCTCCCATTCAGGGCATGGCACATGGAGAGGCCTCTAGCCATCTCCATGCCATTGTGGGCTCCCCAGTCAGAGCAGCTGCATTCAGTTGACTCTGATTGGGGAGCCTACTTAGGTTCATTTCTAGCCACACCCGGTGTGGTTTATTGTTT
>JACXGK010005009.1:0-35164 GCA_016801125.1 Novumbra hubbsi | reverse complement strand
GGGGGATTGATTGAAAATGGGATGAGGGATAGAGAGGGTGTAAATGGATTTGAAAAAATTCCATATAGATGGGACGTGTCAAAAGGTCAATTTTGTATTTTCTCATCCCCCCTACCCCCTCCCCCCCCTCTCTCTCTCCCTCTATCTCCATGAAGGTCACTAGTTGACAGGGCAAGGGTTTGGTATTTGAGTACTTGCCATCTTAGGTACGGATCTAGGATCAGATTCCTTCCTCCCAACCCCAACCTTGACCGTTAGTGAAGACAATGGACTTTGTGCCCAAGACTGGCATCGCAAAGAAACACCAAGGAAGGACAATGTCATGGGACAACGTCCAAGAGAAATGATGAAGAACTCAGATGTTCTGTGATTCTTCACCCGTGGGTAGAAACATGAGATGGGGAAATGAGCTGCTTCTGAATTCAAGACACGAGACACCTTTTCCTTCTTTCAGCCTTAAACTACTGCATCACTCACTCACTCACCCAAACACCCCACACACACACACACACACACATTCCCACTTCTTGTGAAATCAGATACTTCTCATCACGTTCATGCTGATTCTCAAATCCCAGTAGGTCAATGGGTTCCAGGTGTGTGTGTGTGTATTAGAGTGAGTGTGTGTGTGTGATTGGCCCACCCCCTTACTGAAGGAGAACGTATTTCACCATGGTCACAAATCTACAGTGCCAGGCATGTTGGGAGAAAGTAATGAAAGACAACCTTTAGATGACACGTACTATTACACACACACACACACACGTTGTCAGGGTGTCAGTTGCTTGGACATGAGGCGGCACCTAGCTGGGTCTGATGTTTGCACGAGGGACACTGAGCCAATGAGGTCTGGTCACAGCTGGGTCTGACATGTGTGAGTGTGTGTGTCTGTGTGAGAGAGTGTGTGTGTGTCGTGTCATATTGACTCAAGCCTCTCCGTCTTTCATCATGTTCTCTGACTCACTCTCAGGCCTTTCAGCATCTCATTGTTCTTCTATCTGTCCTGTCTTCTATGCATCACTTTCAAACAGTCCTTATACCCCTCTTTCCCTCTCCTCCTCTGCTCCTCCTCTACTCCCCTGTGCTCCCTCCCTCCAAACCAACAGACATTAATGAACAGGTCCAAATGAAGTTGATGAAGAGGATGAGAAAGCTGAACTTTCCCACAGGGTCCATATTGCCTCTCTGTCTCTCTCTGGTGTGTGTGTTTGTGTCAGTGTGTGTGCCCTCTCTCACTCTCCATCCTCTCTCCCCCCCCACCTCTCCCTCCTCTCCCCACCTCCCTTTCTCTGCTCTCTACCTCCTTCTCTCTCCTTTATCTACCTCCCTTTTTCTCCTCTCCACCTCTCCCTCCTCTCTCCACCTCCCTTTCTCTGCGCACCACCTCCTCCTCTCTCCACCTCCCTTTCTCTGCTCTTCACCTCCTGCTCTCTCCTCTATCTACCTCCCTTTTTCTCCTCTCCACCTCTCCCTCCTCTCTCCACCTCCCTTTCTCTGCTCACCACCTCCTCCTCTCTCCCCCTCCCTTTCTCTGCTCACCACCTCCTCCTCTCTCCCCTCCCTTTCTCTGCTCACCACCTCCTCCTCTCTCCACCTCTCTTTTTCTCCTCACCACCTCTCCCTCTACTCTACTGATTTCCTGCCTCTCCTCTTCACCTTTCAGCTTCCAACTTCCCACATCGAAGCCTCCTCTCTAATCACAATTCTCCTCTTCTTCCACAATATTCCTCCACCCACTCCTATCTCCTCCTATATCATCCTCGCCCCATTCCCAGAGCCCCCCCCACATACACCCCCCCGCCCCCTGTACTCTACAACATGTTCTTTCAGTCTTCTGTTTCCCCTTGTTGACTTCTTGACAGGAGGGCAGACCATTTCAGACAGTTTCACCCCTGACAACCTCTAAATATTTTACCTCTGTCTGTTGCCCTTTGCACCCTCACACACAAACAGCCCGCAAGACAGACACAGCCCGCAAGACAGACACAGCCCACAACTGACCATCAATCCTAGAGCAGAACAGACAAACGCTGGTTATACTGTATCTGAACCCACTGTATGAACTGAATCGAAACATTTCGCATCTGTTAGAGATGAACAATCAAGCGAATTGTCTCAACGGGGGATCATGTCCAGCGATGTGCCATCTGAAATGCCAGTGATGATCCTTCACGGTGTCGTTTGTGGAAGACTCCAACAAAACCCCTCGGAGAAAACAACCGCCTGAAACAGCGGTTGGGCCGTACCACATACCACAGGCCGTGTATGCAGACTGACTGGAAAACAAAAGCCCTCTTCTCGTGTTTTTGTTCCTTTCGAAAACGCTCTTGACAGAGATGGAATTCGAGACCTGGCCGTTGGGAGGAAATCCTATAATATTTGAATGTGGATTGAATTACATTTGTGCGGGTTTGAGTTGTCAATCGTAACTTTTCCACATTGATCTATGAATTGGAAAGGGGACTGGAGAAATCTGCTGTGCCCAGCGTCATGCCACTGGACCCGGAAATCAAATATCTACCGCTTGCAGACGACCTCAGTTTCCTGTCCCTGACCGAAGTAGGCCGCAAGCAGCAACTGGATATTCAATAGAAATGATGTTAAACCTGGGGCCTGTAAGACCGTTTATATAAATACAAATATACATATTTATAAATATAAATATAAAATAAGAATCTGCACTAAGCCATTGTCTTCAACAAGGCTGTGAACGACCTGAGATACAAGGCAAGAAGGTCCGTCTCACTCAGTAGACCGCACTCAGTAGACCCCACTCAGTAGACCCCACTCAGTAGACCCCACTCAGGAGACCCCACTCAGTAGACCCCACTCAGTAGACCCCACTCAGAAGACCCCACTCAGTAGACCCCACTCAGAAGACCCCACTCAGTAGACCCCACTCAATAGATCCCAATCACTAGACCCCAATCAGGGAGATAGGATCAATCACATTGAACCGTGTTTCGACCACAGAAACACAACTTTGGAATACCACACCAACTCCAGAGCGGTCGCCACCTGGATTTGGAATTCCCCATCTGTCTCACACACACACACACACACACATGTATGTCATCTCTGTGCCCGGGGGCATGTGGCACCCCAGTGTGAACCCAACTCACATGCCAACTCCCAAAGCCCCACACACAGATATCTTGCCAACTCCCACACGCCCCACACACAGATGTCTGGCTCGCAGATGCCAACACCGGTACCATCTTCATGCCCACGGGGCAAGCTCCACCGGAGCGCGAACCCAGCTAACATGGCAACGCGGCTAACAAACATAGATGTCAAACACACACACACCCCCAAGCTAACTTCCTCCCTGCTCTAACTAGCCATCTTACAAAACAAAGATCCCGTTTAACATCCGAAACGGTATCCAGGGCAACACGGACGAATCCCTCTGTGTCCCAATACGCATTCTACCTAAACACCGTGGCCCCCGAGCCAAGCATGAATAACCCCCCCCCCACCTCAGCCTAGACATCAGGACCGAACGTAACAAGGCCGTTTATGCTAGCACCGTGAGCACACACCAAGACACCCCAGCTGCGGATCTGGAATTGCATTACAGCCAAGCCCAGGGCCTTCCATAAGTGTTAGGACAGTAACAATGCTACTGCTATTTTCACCCACCTGTCAAGGTCAAGTCAGAGTCTCTCTATTGTGAAATGCACAAAGGCACACAGAGTCGTTCTGAGCGGTAAAACGCTGGCACGTGACTTATGGTTATGTAAATAACCCTGAGAGATGAATATGAGGCTCGCTACACTTCATAAACGAACAAGGTCCCTTAGAATAGAGAGAGATTCAGCGACGACCCCTCTAACACCAGTGTCCTTCCCAGCCTGAACACCTCAGGCCAACCTCCTCCCTGGCTGTGATCCAGGCGTGTGGAAGACTGAGCGAGCGCCGTGTGCTCAACGCACAATATAAAAATCGACAGTCCTGACGTGGTCAGCGTCCATCACATTCTGTCTCTCCTCACACACCCTCCCCTCTCCCTCCCTACATCCCCACTCCTTTCCTCCTCCCCTCTCCCTCCCTCCCTCCCTTCCCTCCCTCCCCACTCCTTCTCTTACTCTCTCCCTCCCTCATATGCGTCAATTAAGTTTGAGTTTCAGTGAATTGACACAGACAGAACGTAATCCAAGCAGAACAGAACACACACATTCAAAAGGACCCAAACACGTCACACAGATGCTAGGGATTAGCCTCACACACACAAACACACACACACACACAAACACACAGGTTGTGCCCTAAATGAAACATTATTCCCTCCACAGAGCACTGTGAACTACTGTTAACCAAGTAGGGCACTTTCAGGGAATCATGCACTGTTTGGGACTGAGCCATGTGAAGTACCACATACCTTAAGACCACACTAACACTTGCAGGCATATTGGACACACACACACACACCTAGATACACATCCGAACCTTGGGAAGGGTGTGACTCCGAGGACTGACGGTTTAAGCAGATCTGTTTCCATGGAAACAACCCAAACTTAATCAGCATGTGAGCTTAAATTGTCAGTTTGTCTTTATGTGAACCCTCCCTCCCTCTCCCCCCCTCTCTCTCGCTCTCCCTCTCCACCTCTCTCCCTCTCTCTCTCTTCCCCCTCTTTCTTTCTCTCTCTCTCTCTCCCTCTCTCTGTTTTTCTCCCTAGCCATTCTGTCTCTGTCTGAGACAAACTCAGAACAAAGCCATTCCACACAGTGAGATCAACCTCTGCTCTCTCCATCACCTCCCCCCCCACCCCCTCACACACACACAGGGAGGACAGAGACTGGGAGTGATGAGCTGGGACTGGAATCTCTTTGCTGTCTAATATTTGTCTTGTATTGTCTGGTTCTTATTGTGTTTGCTGAAGGATATGAGAAGTCAGCTTTTGGATGTCCCCCCACAAAGGAAAGTCCTTCAATACATGGGGTCAGACTCTAAGTGTGTATACATGCAACGTATGTGTGTGTGTGAGTAAGAGAAAGGATGTGGAAGTTAGTTCCCTCTTCCACTCTTGACTCCCGTCTCAACTTTCCCCTGTTCAGACCCAATCCAGCTCACCAGAACCATAAATATTTATGCTACAGGGGAAATGTGTGCATTTTCCTACTTGTTTCTTTCTCTGTTTTCTCATCTTACCCTCCATATATCTTCCAGCCAAATAACAGCAGACCATTATTACAAACCCTAACCCGTTACTACTAACCTATTACTGTGTCTGTCTGTGTCTCTGCTGGTTTAGTAACACTAGGCCAGCACTACTTTTTAAAATGTCTGTCTTCGTTGGTGCTCATTGAAAAAACTGTCAACCTCTACAAAAAGAAATCCATTAATTCTCTGCAGCATTTGCATCTTCTCTCTGACAAAAGAAGAAACGCCTAAACAACCTTGTCTTCTTAACCAGCCTCTTTGATTCGCGGGCGCGTTTTTTTCCCCGACTTTGCCGCGGCTCCTCTCTGCCCTGGCAGATACGATGCTCACGCGGTAAAGCCCATTAGCGAACACACTCCCACACAATCAGCCGAAATGACTCCCGTAAACAGTGTTGTCGCGCTCCGTTGAATCCCTAAACGCTAATTAAGACAGCTGCCATAACTGGCAGGATCTCCCCGTTCATCACCGCGTTAATTAGCAACGCTTAGCTGGACCGGGAGAGGTGCATTATGGGAGAACCCGCCGCGCAACGCTGTCATCACCGGGCGAGGAAGCCGGAGCTTAACGTGTCTTTGAGCGTGTGTTGTGTGTTGTGGTACGCTTGCGTGTGTGTGTGTGTGAGGCAAAGTTAATTAATAGACTCGCTGTTTGCCACCTCCATTTCGTTGCTAGCATCACATTACACACCAGCAAATGGTGTTGTGGTTCATTTGACAGCAACTATTCACACATTGGAGAAACAGGCGAGTCCCTACCGTGCTCTATGGGAGGCCATGTACATAATGGAAAAGAATCAGGGATGATACATGCGATGGAAATGAATCAAAGACCATATATGTAATTCAAATGAATCAGAGACCATATATGTAATGGAAATGAATCAGAGACCATATATGTAATGGAAATGAATCAGAGACCATATATGTAATGAAAATGAATCAGAGACCATATATGTCATGGAAATGAATCAGGAACGATGGATCTTTGAATCACTGTAATGGTGCTTTGGCTAATATTAGAGTGGGTTTTCCCAAGTGCATCTTGAAGTGTTCGCCCTACTGAACAATAACACCTAGAGTGTGTGTGTGTGTGTGTGTGTGTGGAGGTAAAAGGGTGAGGTGGGGGATGGGAGACAGGGTGGAGGAGGATACTAGGTGACAAAGAAACATCAGGACAAAAGGGTGGGGTTTACCTCAAGGTCAAGGTGCGCACACACACACACACACACACACACAGTCTCGCACACTCCCTCTTACTTTAACCCCCCCCTCGCGGTTTTGCTCAAGCTGGGCCTCGGTAACCCTCGGTAACCCTCGGTTAGCCCCTGAGGTGAGGGCCTGTTCCGGGGAGAGGGGTGCCAGGAACAGCCCTTCCCTCTTGGTGTCCGGACAGACAAACACTGGGCCTGGGCGTGGAGCTACCGTAACCACACACACACACACACACACACGGCTGGACACACACAAAGGACAGAATAGACAGCCAGGGAGGACTGAAGTAATGGAGGAAAAAAGAGACTGGAGAGAGAGATGGAGGGAAGATGATTGAAACGGAGAAGTGTATGTGAGTGTTTGTTTACGAGTGTGCGTGCGTGTGTGTGTGTGTTTCTCTGTGTCTACCTGCTAGCAAGCATGCTCGTATGTGTGTGTGTGTGTGTGCATTGACTGTGTGTAAATGTAAAAGTGTGTGTGTGAGTGTGTGTGTTGTCATGCTTCCTGTGCGGCTGTGTGATGGCGCTTCACAGGAAGAGATCCGCAGGGACGGAAGCTTCCAGAAGCCCGTCAACACGGCATCGACACGACCACGGCTGGCAGGAGGGACTAATGGATCCTGTCTGGCGCTCCCTCCCCCAGCCTCCCTCCCTCTCCTCAGCCTCCCTCCCCAGCCTCCCTCTCCCTTTCTCTCTACCTTTCTCTCTCTCTCCCTCTCTCTCTACCTTTCTCTCTACCTTTTCCTCTCTCTCCCTCTCTCTCTACCTTTCTCTCTACATTTTCCTCTCTCTCCCTCTCTCTCTACCTTTCTCTCTACCTTTTCCTCTCTCTCCCTTGTGTGTGATGTTTACCGACTGGCTGTACTTGTCTAAGTCCATCTGGTCAGTCCCCGATGGAAGCGACAAAACCAAACACACACACCAGCACGCTAAAACACACACACACACACTGTTTGGTGCACCCACACTTGGTTGTCATACACAAGAGGAGTGTATCAGTCCACCACACACAACACACCTGTCACACTGAGATTAATCAGTGAAGGAGGTGATAATTAAGGAGTTACAGGGTGTTTGCTTTTCTTTTTCTCTTTGTCTCCATTTCCCTTTCTCTCTCTCTCTCTCTCGCCACTCTTTCTCTCCGGCTGTGTTTGTGTATCGGTCTCCAAGTGTCTCTAAGCAGTTGCACGGAAGCCCAAATATCCCTTACTTCTTACAAACCCACACACACACACAAACGCAGCCACACGCAGACACACACACACGCGCAGGCTCTCTGCTTTCACATGCAGAACACTGTCTCAGTGCTCAGCCACCAACACGGCTCTGAAGTGTTGAGGGTTACGACAGAGGAGCGAATGGGTATAAGTGGTAGCGTTTAAGGAGGTGTTCAGGAAATTAGTGTTCAGGGATTGGGCTTGTAGCGTATACAGTGATTGTGTGACAGTGTTTAGGGTATAGGCTGGTAGTATTCAGGTTATGGAATGATAGTGTTTAGGGTATAGGGTAATTGTGTTTAGGGTAAAGGGTGGCAGTTTGTAAGGTTGTAGTGGATACAGTGTTAAGGTGCATTCTGTCCTGACCTTCATTGAGTCAATGTTACTGACCTCCCTTTAACCCAGTGGTGTCAAACCGGTTCCACAAAGGGTCGGGTGTCTGCAGGTTTTTTGTTTTTCCTATTAATTGGTTCCCAGTTCCGACTGAGTCCACCCGGTGAGGGTAGTAACTAACCAATTAGTGACCTAATTAATAAATCGAGTGCAAGGTGAGAGCGAAAGCTGGCAGACACTGGCCCCTCCGTGGAGCGGGTTTGACACCCCGGCTTTAACCCTTGGCGGTGTGGCTAAACGCGGTACTCACAGTCGGGACAGCGCCTCGTTCTTCTGGAACAGCAGTTCTGGGAGCTGAGTGAGACGGTTTCTGTTCAGACGGCTGTTACCAGGGACACAACGGATTTCCACATCACACTTACAGATCACCGTAATCAACCATGCCGTCTTAAACCACAGATGCAGATATCACATGTCCGTGCGTCTGTGTGGAACATGTCATATCCCATAGACATATCCTGTGGGAGTGGGGTCTGAGACAGAGCATCGAGTATAACGGATGTTGGCCCGGGAGCGCGTAGGGTTAACTGCCTTGGTCAAGGACCCAACAAGGGGTTAAGTGAACTTGTTTGCTTAGGGGTTTGATCCCTGTTTGATTGGGTGTTAACTCACAGTCTCTCCAGCTCCTTCAGATCATCAAACGCTCCTCTTTCAATGTTGGTAATCTGGTTCTCCATCAGGTGGCTGGAGAGAACGGGGTGAAGGAGGATTAAGGCATGAGGGTTACGAGGGTAACATCTAATATCTTCCTGAGGGAAACTGTCCAGTCGTTCCATAGTCTCATGAGGGTTACATCTAATATCTTCCTGAGAGAAAATGTCCAGTCGTTCCATAGTCTCATGAGGGCAACATCTAATACTGTTAATGTTTGGTCTTAATAATGGTTAGGTTTGTGATTTAAAGATAAAGCTAAATAACACAAATCACAGTGTATTGTTTGGACACGGACAGTAGCTATCCCCAAGACATGTTATTAGTGACGTTTAGTTTCCTATTGAGGGTTTCAATCACATGCCTTCCATCACCACCTGAAAACCAACCGGAATGCTGAGCAACCCGAGGCAGCCAATCTGCTCCCTTCCCTCCATAGAGTATAGTATTTCCAGGTCAAAGGTCAGGTTTAGCCCCGCCCCCGAGAACACAATGATTGACAGCTCAGGTTGCAGTTTGCTGTGGCCGTAACCGTGGGTCGGAGGGACCGGGTATCCTGCTGGTAAAGAAGGTTTTGTGGACCGTCTCGGCAACGCACAGGTTTATCTTTTCGATTCCTGCGGTGGACTAGAATGTGCTTCTTAGCCAAGTCATGTTAGCCCTGTTCTTTACCGCCAGCATTAAAAATGTTTGTCAGTCATTGCGTGTGTGTGTGTGTGTGGTAACCAATGTAAGAGGTGCTTGACAGTGTGATAAACATGTAATAGGCGCCAAAAAACCTAAGCGAGGTGAATGCTGTGTGTGTGTGACTTACAGAACTCTGAGGTGCTTGAGTCCAGAGAAGTCGTTCTTCGTTATCTGAGTCAGGTTGTTCCCGTTCAGATCCCTGAAAAACAGAAGAAACCGGAACACACACACACGTCAACAACCTGACACGTTGTGAATAAACCCAGAACATTGTCCGCTACGCAATCCTTTCCCCCTCCCCCCCCCCCACGTGCAGACACACGCCGGTACCCATTGCTGCTTCTCATAGTCTGAGGACCCCCAAACACACCAGCGTTGCCATGGGGACCACTACGTCGGGTCTTGGCAGCTGGTGGGCAGGGAAGATTCCATCCACTCCTCACAGACCACCACTTTGCAGGACAACTCACGGAGTAAACCACCCCCCCATCCGTTCCTTCTCCCTCTCATCTTGTCATGTCTGGACGTTCTGTGTCCCGGCCGAAAGGTGGAGAGGGCCGAACTGACAACAGGACCGTACGTCGGCGAGTCTGGGTTCAGGCGACAGACAGAGGGAGACTGACAATAGAGGTCTATCATATTACTATGCGAGTTTAGAGTGGGCAACAGACAGAGGGGGTCGCCCCGGGTAACATCATGAAGCATCGGATGAAGGGGGCGGGGCGTACGACCCCAGGTTCGGAGAGGTGAAGGTAGCGGTGTGGGCGGGGCTTTGTGTTTAAAGGATCAGGTCTGCTTTTGCAAAAGGGCAGCCACACAAACTAACTGCAAAACAGAGCCCAGACACACAGAGTGTCTGCCTGTGGAGGAGGCAGCATTTACTGCTGGATGCTGTCAGCCAATCACAGGGCACTTTATTAAACCACAGCCGGATGATTGGCACATTCAGGACGCAACCTCTGACCTGGTTCTGAAAACACGGCAGCCAACGCGGAGGCGATATGACAACTGGAAGCTTCAATGGGATTTAGCGTGTATTTGCATCATGATTAACCATGATTAATTACAAACTACATTTTCCGGTGGAGGATTAAACGTAGTATATAGCGAGACAGGGCGCTCCTGAAATATGACCACGTTACATGGTATTGGACTCTCACCCAAGCAGGGCCCAGTGACCGCTATGGACCACTATGGACCGCTATGGACCACTAACGGTTGACATCGTTCCGGGTGTTCGGTGACATTGTAACGAGGGACCTTTGCCTTGTGGGTGTCCGCTCTCCGCCTACCAAAGAAGAACCCACAATGCAGCAGTGATTTGTCTCCACAGCATGACCTTATTGTCTTTGGTTTGATTGACAGCCAGGGAGGCGATGATGTCACCCTTACCACGGGGCTCTGTGGCTGGAGCCTGTAAATTGAGCCAGGGATAGGGTGTGTGTGTGTATGCGTGTGTGCGTGTGTGTGTGTGGGATCAGGTTGCTGTACTACTTTAAAGGGTGTGGTAGAGGTTGACCGGTAAAACCGGGGAGAGGGGGAGTGTGTGTGTGTGTATGTGTGTGTACGATGGGGCAGTTTGGTTGGTGTGTGACAATGACCCAAACTTATCCCATGTGATAACCATTTTGAATGCCACAAGAGAGAAAAAGGGGTGAGAGAAAAGGGAGAGAGAGAGAAACAGAACTGGAAGATTATGGCAGGGAACTGTAAGAACTCTTAGGGTGGCACACTGAGTTGCCCTGACAGAGTGTGTCGACCTAGCCAAGCGCGTGTGCACACACACACACACACACACTTTGAAGTGACGTTATTATTGTGGCGACCATAACCCTGAACCCAACCTCAACCCACAGACCCACGGGTCGATGCAGGGCGCTGATGAGGCGCGGCCAAGTGGGTTTTGCCGAGCATGCGGAGGTCACGGTTGAGGGAAGAGGCACCAACGAGAGCCTGTTACAGGACAGCGCACTCCCCGCTCGCTCTGTTACACACACACATACACACACCACATCCATCCCACCCCCGCTCCACTCCGGTTCCCCCTTTGAGCTGCTTCATGAAAGGACCTCTGAGAGAGACGAGAGACTGAGGCGAAGGAGGAGGACGGCCTGTCCTCGGGTGACATCTTCCCCGACCTTGAGTCACAGACGGGACCGGTGAGTCCGACGCCACGGCAACGGGACCGGCGAGTCGGACGCCCAGGGCAACGAGCGGTGACCTCGACGCCAGAACCGGGGAGGCTTTCTGACACAGCCGCCGCTCAGGGAAACAACTTCAGAGCCGAACGGCCGTTGCGTTCAACCGTTAGAACGTGCCCCCCCCCCCCCCCAGAAACAATGATGACACCATCCACCCAAAAAGGGTTAGGATGTGATCCAGCTCTGCTCACGGCCCCCGGGCCCGAATTATTGAAAATGACGGGTTACGAAGGGAACTCGGCGAGAGGACCATTGTTCCCCCCGTGGCGGTGGCACGGAAATCCACCCTCTCCGTTGCAGCGCATTTGCAGGGAAACCGCTGACGCATCCGGCCGACCACGAAGCGAATGGCTGTGCCCCTCAAAGGAAGCCCTTATGAAGCCCAGTAACCTGCGTCACGTCCCTGGATCTCACGGATCAGCGGAAAAAAACCCAGCCCGAGACCCGTGAAAAAAGCCAGCCTGACAAATTCCGTCACCATCCGGCAACTTATTTGAAGAATCATGCCCTCACCGTATCGAAGGAGTAAATATAGCATGGGGAAAATGATCAATTATATATTCAGTGGAGGAGCAAATTAAATGTGCAGATGAAATCTCAGACGAAAAAACACAGGAAGCTTCAAACGGATCACAGGCTTGACGAGGATTGCAAGATGATATTAAAACAAAACAGAAACTTGAGACCCAGGCATAGTTTTTACATCTTGTCAACTCTCCATTATTAACTCCTTTGAATAGGATGAGCAAAAAATTCGGCATGAAAAAAGCAACACAGCCAATGAGCTATTTCTGACTTCTTCAAATGTAATCATCGTGTACTTCAGGAATGATTCAACGGAACAAACTGAAATGAACGCCCTTCACAAAATAGTAATTAAATATTAGCAAAAATCTAAACAATGTTGCAGTATTGTGTACCCTTCCCAAGCAGAGACGATACAGTCTTCTCCTGTATTCATTTACTATTCAACAAACCTGAGACGACTAAAACAAACTGATCATTGGGCACATCCTTTCCACATTCAACATGGATCACATAATGACACAGAGTCTAAGTCGGAACTGTCCCCCTTTTAATTGAGTTACGCTGGTCAAATCTACAATTAAAACAGTTTTATTGTCCCCCTTTTAATTGAGTTACGCTGGTCAAATCTACAATTAAAACAGTTTTAATGTCCCCCTTTTAATTGAGTTACGCTGGTCAAATCTACAATTAAAACAGTTTTAATGTCCCCCTTTTAATTGAGTTACGCTGGTCAAATCTACAATTAAAACAGTTTTAATGTCCCCCTTTTAATTGAGTTACGCTGGTAAATCTACAATAAAAACTGTTTTGATTTTCCACAAACACATCGCTTTTCACCCCCTTGTCAAGGCCAGCCGATGTTTTGACACCCCTCCAAGAGAAAGCCTTTCCATCTGTTCCTTGTACACTCTTGGCCTATATCATCTTAATTTGGACCTTACTAGTTTACCCCTAACCTTGTTGCCAGCGGTAGAGGCTGTTTTCTTTACATTTAAAGCAGTTTGCAGATCCTTTGTGACCCAGGTTTCGGAGGTACAATCATGTGCCTTTTACAAAAGGCAACAAAGTCAGCGAGAGCTACAGGACCTCCTCAACACTGACTAACCTCCTCAACACTGACTGACGGCACGTCCTCAACACTACCCCTGGCCTGTATTAGAGCGGGAAACATCTTACGGTAAACATTCGAACACAGGGCCGATGCGAATGCATTTAAAAAAAACGTAAATTCGCCTTAATTTGATTGAGCTGTTTGGCCGGAGTTCACGAACCACCACCGCCTCGACTCAGACGATCTGGCCCCGCACGTTGCCGCCGAAGAAAAATAGCGACGTCGACTATTTGGAAGAAAAAGAAAAAAACGCTTCCCGAAATCCCAAAGTAAACTTCCGCGCAGTTTGGCACTAACCAGACGGTACCCCGACGGCAGGCGGATCGGACCGCTGCGGTTGACAGAAAACAGAGGGAAGGATCTGACAATGCCCAGGCTCAGGGAGAACCGTACAGACCGCTGGCGGTGGGGAGACGCGGCTGCCCAGAGGGGAGACAGGGGAGACGCAGGGACTGGTGCCCTGGGTTGAAGACACGGGAGGTGGCGTTCCTAAAACGCTGGGTCCATGCAAAGAATTTGAAACCATAAATTGTGACGAAATATAAATGAATAGTGTGCGCTCTGTTTCGGCCAGCCAAGTATCACGAGTCCACTTCATTAACGTGTACCCCGACAATGTAAGTAGCCTAACTTTCCACACTGTTGGTTTAGAGAGAGGACAGGAGAGAGATACTGTAGGTTTAGAGAGAGGACAGGAGAGAGATACAGTAGGTTTAGAGAGAGGACATGAGAGAGATACTGTAGGTTTAGAGAGAGGACATGAGAGAGATACTGTAGGTTTAGAGAGAGGACAGGAAAGATATACTGTAGGTTTAGAGAGAGGACAGGAGAGAGATACAGTAGGTTTAGAGAGAGGACATGAGAGAGACACTGTAGGTTTAGAGAGAGGACAGGAGAGAGATACAGTAGGTTTAGAGAGAGGACATGAGAGAGACACTGTAGGTTTAGAGAGAGGACAGGAGAGAGATACAGTAGGTGTTGAGAGTGGATTGGAGGGAGAAACTATAAGTTTAGAGAGAGGACAGCAGTGAGACAAGGATATAGATTTCAGAGCGGCATCCTAAATACACAGAAACTACATATCCTAGCTAATCCTATACTTACAGGAACTACATATCCCAGCAAATCCTAAATACACTGTTAATACATGAAGCAGTTATAGTTTTCTGCATTTAGGAAGAGACCAGAGTCACTGAAGACAGACACACAGTGTTTTAGACCACACTGAGATGTGTATTAACATCCAAGTGCTAGTCACACATCTATCATGCCAAACGCACACGCGTACATAAACACACACCAGATACGTCCCTCAGTGAAGCAGGACAGGGGTTCCGTTCTCAGGCGCTGTGGGGGGTCGTGATCTATGACCTCTTGATGACATGTCAACAAGGCAGGGCTTCTCGCTTTCAAAGACACACACACACCAGGTTCGCAAACGAACAGAAAACGGTATCAGATACGGGAGCAGACAGACCTTCTCGATCACAAGACGAGACGGTCGAAGTAGAAAGACAGCATGGGACAGCATTGAAAGACCTACAGCGGACGCCCCCTGATAGATAGGGCACGGCCATGGGGAACTTCTAGGGGGGGGGGGGGTGTTTGTAATGTTGGCGAAGGACAACCATCAGTCCTCCTTAACATCTACCTCACTTGAACCCAGTCAAGAGGCTCCAACATGGCTCTTGTTTCAAATGGAACCCATCTTTTGTTGTCAGCACGGCTTTGTTTTCCGAGGTGGAACCGTATGGACGGTCTGGTGTGGACAATATTGTGGCCCCTCCCCTTCATTCCCCACACCCACCACCCCACTCAAATAACGGTTCCCGTGAGCCCGGGGCAAGGGGGGGGGGTGATATCCATTTTTCACCGTTGCCGTGACAATTCCCCAGAGGGGGGGGGGTGAATATTGTTTGACTGGCGGAGTCCCCATGATGAATCACCCTCATACTGACCCATGTCGGCACGGGAACACTGTGTGTTTGTCAGTGTGTGTGTGCTTGTCAGTGTGTATGTGTGTGTGTGTGTGTGTGTGCGCGTTTCTGCTCCCAGTCTATATCACTTTACATGCTAATTACTGAACAAACAATTTAACAAACCCTACCCTGAAGTGCAATGACTACAACCAGCACTACTCCTACATCTGCTACTACTACTACTACCGCTAGTACACTACCATTATTACTACTATAACTACAAACATAACTACTACTATTAGTAATACTACCACAGCTAACTACAAATATTACCACTACTACTGACTGCATACTATACTGGGTAAGGTGATATTCATGAAGGGTCTCACAATAGGACATACCAGGTCATCATCTTTGTTGTAACGGGTTTACAGAGAGGACTGGGGTTATAGTAATACATATTTACTGCCCCCCCAACACTGGGCCTATTAATAATTCACCCAGATACACTCTAGACCTGAGGCCCGGACCATACATGACGCCTGACCTTGCCAAGTCTCCTATCCACACAAAAACACAAATGTTATGTTTTTCTAACCAAATGTTATTTCAGTAAAAAACGAAAAAAGGGACTTTTCCCAGCCCTAAACCAGGAGAACACGGAGTCTCCACCTGATGGTCTCTAACCACATCTGGTGGCTTCCAGCAGATGTGAAGCTGGTTCACTGGAACCAAGACCCCTTAGGACAAGTTGCTGAGCATTTATAGGACAAGACAGTAGCCGTCTTTACCAGGGGCCGTATGCATGAAAGTCCCCAAAATCTGCCCCATTTAACTCTCCTCTCGCCTGTTCGTCTTGGGGGTGGGGGGGGGGGGTCAGTCTGTTTCACCTTCCGTACACATCTAGGTGAAACAAACACCGTCCTCACACATCTAGGTGAAACAAACACCGTCCTCACACAAGTAGGTGAAACGCTCTACAGCTACACCTAGCCCTGACCCCTCATCCTGACCCCTCATCCTGACCCCTCATCCTGACGCCTCATCCTGACGCCTGCAGACGACAGAACTGTGAGCAGAGTACATAACCGGGGTTGAACTCCACGCCATCCAGCACCCCCCCCCCCGCCAGGCGCTGTCAGAGGCGGACCGCCACAGACTCCGGACAGGCAAGGCGGACGCACCAACCCCGATGGGCTGATCGGGGGGGTGGACTTGCCACAGGGAACTGACAGAACGCGGGGGGGGGGGGGGAGATCACATGGAGCCTACAACACACACTGTAAGACACACACACACAGGCATCCGGCCACGTTCGACAGCCACACACACACACACCCACGCACGCGTCGCTTCAGAGGAGCGCCAACCCCCCCCCCCGCCACGGCCGGTACTCACAGCCTCTCCGTGCTCCTGGGGATGTTCTTGGGGATGCTCCGGACCCCCAGCCCGTGACAGTCCACCGTGGCCCCGGCGCAGCTGCACGGGGACGGGCACGCCTGCACGCCTCCACCCGCCAGCAGGGCCCAGCACAGCAGCGCCCACTGCCCAGCGAGGCCCCACCGTCCGCGGGCCCCTGGCCCGGCTCTCCTCCGCACGTCCATCCTGCGCCTACCTCTACCGGAAGCTTCCGACGCCCCGGAGGTGAGAATCCCGTATCCCGGGTTACCGTGGCCGGCAGGACCCCGTCGGACCGCAAAGAGACCGGGCGGAGCGGAAGAGGGCTGTCCAAACGTCCCCGTCGGGGGTGACCGGGGGAAGACAAGGGAATCCCGAAGCGGAGGGGGCGCGGAGAGGGGAAAGGAAGCCCCGTGGTGAACGGACGCCGTCACCTGACCCCGGTGTGTCAGCAAAACGGGTCCTCCTCGTCTGCCGTGAGAGCTGCTCTCCGTTGCTCCTCAGTCCGTCTCTCCCTGCTCCCGTCTGCGTGGCTCCTCTCTGTCCCTCTTATCAGCTGTGCGGTCCGTCTCTTCCCTCCGGCGTTCGTTGACTAACTGAGTTCCCCCGGCGCGCGGAACAGGGACCGGAGAACCACCCAAACAAAAACTCTCTCACTCGCTGCCTCTCTCTCTCTTTCTCACCCACTTCCACACACCAGCTCGCACAGCAATCATCCATCAAAAGGTTTTACAAATAACAGCCGAGAGACTCCTCCCACACAACAGCCTACCCCCCCCACCCCCACCCCCTCTCCCAGCACTCAATCTCACACACACACACACACACACACACAAGCCGCACACACCTTCTAGAACCCTGTGTGAACTCTCATTCGCTCTCACTGTCTGCCAGCAGTGGTAGTGTGGTAGCAGCCGCTGGAGCCACCTCCAGTGACAGTAGCCCCTCTCCCTCTCTGTGTTGCCCGTGTTTGGTCTCTGTCCCCTGGGGGGGAGGAGAGCACAGCCTCGGGCTGCATGTGCCAAGAAAAGAAGGGAAGGGGGGAAACCAAACTCTCTTTATTATCCGTTCCATTTTCCTAGAATCACGGACTTGTGAAATAATTTACATAGGCTTACATGTATTATCGTGCTATAACTGAAGATAAGGCTTTTTTTGTTATTTTTTCGCAGGGTAGGTTATTGGTGCTTGTCTTTTCAGCGGTTTAGCGGAGCTTATACACACCCATTATGTACAAAAGTACCACTACAGGCCGGTTTTTATAGGCTGCTACTGCTGGACAAAGAGCCCACTTGGAATTCATAATGATCGCGAGTCTTTGAAATTCAAATTAGGGTTAGGCAGGTTTTTAATCTAGTGTGTGTTTGAGGTGAATTGCTAGACACCAATCCCTGTTATTAGATTTCGATATCAATCTTTGACTCCGGTGCAGTTGTGTTTGTTTTACATTTCCTACCCGGTGCTGTCGCGGATATAATTCCACACTGGTCTTATTTGCATCGCTCTCGCACAAATTGACTGCACACTTACACAGAAAACTTGATCGAATACAAATTGGCCGCGACCACAAAGCAATGCGGCCGCCTCCATTGTGAGGCGTTGTATAGATTGAGTCATTCCACCAGAACGAAAACAAAGAGAGAGCCTCGCTGTTTACATGCGGAGGAAGGACCCCCGGTTGAGTAGCACATAATACAAATAGGTTTCTGAGCGCGCCGCGACGCGGGTGGGTCGCTTTTCATCAGAGGCGCGTCTAAATTGATCGCGCGCTGCAGGCGGAGCAGATGCGGCGCCAAGGGGCGCACAGTACGTCTCGCTGATATAGAACCTAGCGCACATCAAGGGAGTCTGTACCATAGGAATAGATTCCGGCAATTGTATTTCTACAGTCCAGCCATCTTACCAGGTTTCCGCCTCGCTCGGCAGAGTTTTTAACACTGAATCGAAGAGACAGGCTGGAATTAAAAAAACACCCGCTTAGTTTCTGCTATGTGAACAATTACAAAAGCGGCGATATCAATGGCAGCGTGCGCCTCGGGGAATACAACACGTGGTGGGGCGTCTCCAAAAAATATAATTGAAATTCCTCATCATGTAATAATTACCTACTAAAGATGTGGGGCCAAGAATATCAATTTCTTATTTCATATTCAAACCCACACGAACAATAGGCTGTATTGGTGGAGCTCAATTCCTCTGTACATTTAATTCAATGTGACAATCGAATTTTATGTTGTCTATAACTGTCTAACTGTCATGTGTTTTTTGTGGACCCCGAGATCCGCTACTGCTGCGGTGCAAAAACTCTTAGGGATACTAACAGACGACGACTCAAAACAAGAAAAGAGGCGGATTCATTACCACCAAATTGGTTTGATACAGTAGTAGCATCTGGCTTTATCTCCAATGAGTTTGGTGTAGGCTTAACTGAGACTACGTGCACCGCACTGAATAACTAGCCAGCGGTCTATGGCGAAAACGTTGTAGAGCTGCAAGTAGCCCCTGATATTTTGTCGAAAGACGCCATCTGGTGGATGGCCAAGGGACGAGCAACATCTCGTGGACCCTGCCTGCTGCGGATTGCGGGGTTGTATTAATCCACCAATACAAAAGGGCATCAGTGAACTCCTGATCAGTCTGTGGCGCTACTTAATGTCATCGGATGCACCGATACATAACGTCCCAGAGGTTCTCAATTGGATTTCGGTCTGGGGAACGTGAGGGCCAGTCAGAGTCTTTGTAATCCTGGAACTGCATACACACTCTGGCCACGAGGCCTGGGTTTTCCTGGTGTCCTGCACCACAAGAAATCAAGGTCTTACTGCACGTGGAGGTCTATGCAATGCTCCAAGGATATTCCTCTACCGAGCCCCACTTACCCACAACCGGCTGGATGAGGTTGCAAGCAGCGTAATTTTAACCACCGCGTCTCTTTCACGGCTCTCCTCGTGTAACCGCACTAATGGATGCGCCTTTCTGGAGGAGCTGGACTATCTGTCGAACCGGAATGGGCAGCAGGTATCACTGCATGCTACCAGTAGTGACTATAACACTAGCATAACTACTTAGAATAGGGGGTGGGCAAACTACGGCCCGAGGGCCAAATGCGGCCCGCGAGGCTGTCCCATCAGGCCCCCAAATCAATTATGATTAACAAATTACGAAAACAAATGTGGCCCTCCATTTCATTTCAAAATCCCGATGTGGCCCCCGAGCCAAAATATTTGCCCACCCCTGACTTAGAACATAGCTCAAGACACAACTGCTTATGCGCCCTAACTGGACAAATTGATACCCCTGAAGTTTAATTGACTCGGTGTTATACTGTAGCATTCATGATTTTCTCGTACAAGATTTTCTCGTATGACTGTAACAATTTAAAAGCCCCTCGTATTGAGTAGAGACCGAAGCATCAACAGCATATCTCCCACGTCACGTTCATCACGTGTGATCTTAGACATACTATCCTGCATGTTTTTTTTTTTTTTTTACAGCCAGACGATTTAACAGGCATGTAGAAAAAGTTTTAATCCATAGCACCAGCAGAAAATGGCTCATATTTTACAGAGTTTCAAACATATTTTACACAGATGCAAACCTAAATCACATATTAAAACACATTGTTAGGTGAATGGAAAAGAGCACAGGCAACTATCACCTTGCATTCGAGGCACTTACAAAACACTCACATTAACACAGAAAGAAGATTTCAGGTAAATCTACAAAGCAAATGTGAGTCACTAGAACTGCTGTAGAAATGTATGCACCTTTATGCAAGGAAAAATATGAAGAGGTCAGATGGTGTGTTAACATTAAGACCTTGACCAACACTGGCTGACAAAAAAAATAACATGACTATACAAGGTAAATAAAAACCAAGTGACATTGAAAATGAATGCCCATATTTGTGTGTAATGTATCTATAGTTAACACAAAACACAGAGTATCAGAGTTTATTATAACGACCTCGCGGCAATTCATAACACCACTCTCGAAAATAAATAACCGATTGGCTGAAAGCTTCAGATAATCCAGGGTAATGAAAACGCGGCTTGGCCAAATGTCCCCTCGTGGGAAACCAAAAACAATAAGTTCTGGACCAAATTGTAAAGGGAGGTAGTTACTACACAAAAGTGGAGAGCAATCAAGTCAATTTTAGCGTCAATAACACACACTTTATGTAAGCATTCCACGTTATGAAAACACACCATTTGTCTTCCCAACTGACCACAAACCAGTCACCCCACATCTCGCATCAACCGTCACCCCAAAAATCACGTCATATCACATTCATCGGCAAACATCCAGCAACCTTTTTTTGTCTCTGATTTTCCTGCTTCGTCATTTCCTGCCGTTCGGTGTGCGATGAAAGGGGCCCAGCGTTGACCTCCAGGAACCGACGTTGACGAAGATGGAACTGTTCATAAACAGCCACAAGGCTTGCCGGGCCATTGTTACCTCGGTTAGTAATGACACCAACACCTCTCCAACCAACCGCGGACTTTCCAACTTACAGGAAACCTCCCCGTATCAGTCCTGACCAATCATCAGTCAAATCAATGAGTTCCAGTTAAAAATAATAATATAAAAAGAAAATCTAAAATAGTAAAAAAAATTATAATAATTGTTAGACCAGTTCATTTACACACATGTACAATTCCCACATGTACATTAACACACATCGATCTGGCTTTACAATTCTTCCTAAATGAAAGCACTGCGTGAATAAATAAAAACCTCCCAAGAACCAAGCCCCCTTGCACTCTCCCAAACCCTCTTGATGCGTTCCTCATCTCTGCTTCGTTGGAAACAGTTTAGTCTTCAACTAACCCCAGGCGAATGCTCACCCACTGTCAACAGTTCACCAAGTGGGCTGTTATATGATCCAGCAGGCAGTACTTCCTAAAATATATTTGAATCAGTTAGATATGCATACAAGTGGCTGCTGTAGTCATTTTGTGACTGCCTAAAGCCATTTTAAACACCCGTCATCCTAGTGAACCAGGTTATTGGAACAATCCCGAGGCAAATGTCGGTGGTGGAATATAAGACTTTGCAAGGGGATGTAAAAACTGAATCAGTGCTGTGTGTCTTGTTAAGGGAAACGTCTAGAAGGCATTGCATTATTAATGTAAAAAATAAAAAAGTCACATTCTCAGTCACTTTGTAGTGACAATATCCGTGAAGCAAATGTACAGATACACATGTGCCACATCTACGGCTTAGCGAGCTAGTGGTTATCAATGATGTAAACTACTAAAAACATTGAAACAGACTAAAAAGAGCACCCTTGTTCACAGCTCACTGTTAAAATGCTTTTCCTCTGTTACTTCACTTGGTTTGGGGACAGTTTTGATGACTCACAGCTTCAGAGACTCACATTAATGTTACTTAAAAGAAAAAAAAGAATACATTATCCTTTCGTTAGTAACAGTCTGCCAGCACCAATCCACACCACACCTCTACACGGACCATTCCGTGGAGGGGGAGAAACACATTCTGGAGACGGAGGGAGAGTCCTGAGGAGAAAGAAGAGGAGGAGGATCAGAGAAGAGGAAAATAAAAGACAGTTTGGCAGTTTCCTTTGGCTCGGTAAAGATCAGACCCAGTCCAAAAACAACTGAATTGGAGACCACGCACCAGGAGAACACCAGGAGAACACGGCGTACCTTTTGGACTCTGAGCACCCTCTCACGATTCAGAGCCATGCTGTCGGAGGCCTTCACCCGGACTCCGCCCTTCTGCAACGGGGCGTTGCCGTTCACCGTCACCGGGCTGTTCACCTGTGGACACGCGGACACGTTGAGGGAGTGTGGGTCCCTGCTCACTTGAGCCCTCCGGAAACCATGTTTCTTACGGGCCACTGACCGAAAGCAGGACCACGTTCTCCTGCCCCAACCGCTCCGCCGCCGCGGCGACCGTCTCCGGGTAGATGAGCAGGCCCCTCCTCTCGGCGGGCAGCTGGTCCGGCTTGTGCCGTCTCTGATTGGATGAGGGGAGGGCGGGACAGTCGGACAAAGGGTTATTCCGTTGGAGCGTTGGCGTGGTTAACGGAACACGGATGGGGGCGGGGAAACACGGAGGGAGGAGACCCACCTTGATGAGTCCCCCGAAGGAGCGGGAGCGAGGGTGTTTCTTGTTCTGGACGGGAGGGGTCAGGCCGTCCTCGGGGCTGTCCGGGGTGGTCTGCTTGGCGAGCTGCAGGATGAAATATTTCTATTAATGCTTGAAAGAGCAAACGGATTCCCGGTTTAAGCAACAATGAAGGAAAGTGAGGCGAAACACACGGATTCCAGTGACACACTCGCCGGCCAGGTGAGGAACCGGGCGGTCCTATGGGGTCAGGGGGACCGCGGGCGGTCCAGTGGGTTCAGGGGGACCGCGGGCGGTCCAGTGGGTTCAGGGGGACCGCGGGCGGTCCAGTGGGTTCAGGGGGACCGCGGGCGGTCCAATGGGGTCAGGGGGACCGCGGGCGGTCCAATGGGGTCAGGGGGACCGCGGGCGGTCCAATGGGGTCAGGGGGACCGCGGGCGGTCCAGCGGTCGGTACCTGTCGTATGAGTTTCTTCTTCTTGGCAGAGTTGGGCATGTTGTCGTGGACGTGGCGAAACAGCTCCTTCAGCGCCTCCTCCGTGTGCTGCTGCCGCCCCTGGGACGGGAGGTCTGGGGAGCCGCACGGGCCCTGGGACGGGTCAGCCCCACACCTCTTCAGGGCCGGGGGAACGGGGGAGCAGGTCAGGGGTAACAGGTCCAGATCGTCCTAAGGGAAGGGGGCGAAAAAAGGGGGTTTCATGAATCACAGCAGAGGTCTACGGAAGCATCTGATTCGTTTGGTGTCTGACCTTTGACCTAAGCTCTAAGGACCCTGGTCTAGAGGAGAGCAATTGAGAGGATATTTGGGTGGAATTTGGCACTTTAAGAGGATCCAAGGTCTAAAACGACACAAGGTCAATTCTTTGACCTAAACATTGGGTGAAAGGCCGACCCAGATCCGACTGGACATTGTGGGTTGATCGTGGTTTCGCAAAGCATGGGTTAGACTGAACACGGCGCTTTGGTTTAGAGGGTACAGGGGAAATGACAACCGACAGACCGGAATGTTCCACGACCAACCTTGGTCTGCAGGTTCTTGGATCCCGTGAAGTGCAACCTGGCGTGTTCTCTCATGTACACAGGAGCCTGGAGGGGGTGGCGAGGAAAGAAATATGACAAAACTATCCGAAGACATTCTCTTCGGGACAACGAATGCTTTGGCGTGCCGGTTGTTCCCTTGTGAAGTCACAGTGTGCGTAGTCTACGGAGGAGACGTTCCTCTGATCACGTCCCAGACGGAGACAGGGGTTTATGGGGGAAAAGGCCTCGTGTGAAGTCGGTCTCCTACCCTGAACAGTTTCTGGGAGTGCTTGATGAGGAAGGCCATGCCACTGTTCAGCTTCTTCAGATTGTCCTTCAGGTCGCTGGCCGTCATCTGGAAATACATCACACATCCTAGTAAATGACCAGTCCAGGTGAACCCAGGCCTCAACATGTAACAAGCACACATTTACCGATAAGACTCGAGTTCACAAGGTCTATTCGTTGCACTGACACCTTGACTTTTGCTGAAAATGTGAAATATCTTTACCGGTCAACAGTTTGGGGACACGGACACACACACACGACAAGATCTTTCCTGCTGCTCTAATTGTATGTTTATAACAGCGTTTATTTTTTTTTAAATCAAGTCTCCTGTGAGATAATAATAATAGTTTTCCCCGCTTCTTGACTCTCCTGTGAGGAGTATGTTTACAGGCACTGATCTCCACGCGGCTCAGAGTGACAACCCAAGGAGTACGTTTACAGGCCCTGATCTCCACGCGGCTCGAAGAGACAACCCAAGGAGACACGTACGCTTCTGGGCCACATGATGTGGGGGGCGAACATGAGGGCGAGGTTGGAGGCAGACATCTTGTTTTGCTCCTGCTGCTTGGCGGTGTGGTAGAGGAGGTCCAGGAGCAGTTTGAGGAGGCTGCGGTTGACCTGTGGCAACAGCATGAAGAGCAGCTGCAGGGCCTCGATCTGACGCTCCTTGTCCGGGACTGGTGTCTTGTTGCCCTTCTCATCAAACAGGGTCATGTCTGGGGAGGAACAGGGAGGTTATGGGGAGGGACAGGGAGGTGATGGGGAGGGACAGGGAGGTGATGGGGAGGGACAGGGAGGTATTAGAGATGTGTGTGTATGATGACGGGATGCCTGCTATTTTAAGGTGGGCATGGAAGTGTGTGTGTGTGTGTGAGTGAGAACAAGGTACCTGCTATTTTAAGGTGGGCATGGAAGTGGCGGTGTGTGAGCAGGGGTTCGGGCAGCTCCCCCAGGAAGACCTTGAGGAGGGTGGCCACATCGTTGGGGTGGAAGTCTCCCGTCTCCAGGTCGATGTCCACCCCGCTGTTCAGCTGCTCCTTCAGGGCCTGTTGCCTCACGCTGTTCCCCGGCACCCGGAACAGGCCCTCCACATGCAGGCCTGACCAATTAAAACCAACGAATATCAACGAATCAGCCATCTAGGACCAGGAACAGGCCCTCCACATGCAGGCCTGACCCATTAAAACCAACGAATATCAACGAATCAGCCATCTAGGACCCGGAACAGGCCCTCCACATGCAGGCCTGACCAATTAAAACCAATGAATCCACTATCTAGGACCAGGAACAGACCCATGAATTGAGTTTCATACTCTGACTGTCCCGAATCCACTACGAGTTGCTGCGATGTAACAGCGCCAATAAAGTATGAACAATTATAATAAAATCGGTAAATGAAAAAGCAGGATTAACTCACTCTTGCTGAGGTATTCAATGAGTTGGTAGATCTGGGCGATGCCTCCCTCGGTCAGGGGCACCCCAAAGACCACGCCCTTTTCTGGAACAAGGACAGAATGACGACGAGTCAGCCAGAGGACTGCTAGCGCTAGACACCGCTTCACACCATTGTAGCCCATCCAACGGACCCCACTGGCCGACCTCTCACCTTTGCGCTTGAGGAAGTTCAGGGAGCGGAAGAAGCCGCCCGCGTGTCCCCCCAGGACCGCCGTGGGGGTCTTGGGCCCCCCCTCGTCGCCCAGCAGCAGGGAAAACTCGGCCCCCGGGAGGTCGATGAGGCGGGTGACGTTGCTGAGCACCAGCTCCAGGAACACCTCGGGCCTCTCGTGGCGCAGCTTCTCCACGAAGAAGTCCGGGTTGAAGATGATGGGGAGGCGGCTCAACGCCCCGCCGTTGCCCTGGGAGACCCCTGCATCCTGGCTAATCACCACGTTGCACACCGTGCCTCTGGAGGGACATAACAGCATCATCATTGTATATGTTTCTTAAGCACACACGCACACACACGCCCAGTCAGATGTCTGTCAAGGGTTCTCTTCCAGTCCAATGCTCAGAAACTCTGGGATCTGAAGAGACCTGTTTCTCCTTCATGAGCCAAAGGTGGCAGTTCAGGCCAGCTTATACTGGCCTAGCTTTCACGCTTCAGTCAGTGCAGACCAACCCATTTTTATGTGACATTCAAACCTTGTCGTTGTTCGTTCTACACATATTTCTTCTAAATCACAAAAATTGATTAATTACTCGACTGTGTTTTAGTATAGAGATCACAGTTGCCTTCATTGCAGGATGACCAGTTCGAACAATTAGCTAGCCTAATGTTACTTCTAACTGAAGAACATGTTACGTTACAGTACTTAACCACGAAAAACAAATTAATACGGCATTTTTGGAGCTTCACCCCAACTTTAAACATCTGCATCGCATATGTATATCTGAAAGGACCACAACGTTGCGTGTTGTTGAACATGACCCAGATTAGCTTCTGTTTTGATGGGTGGTTGCGTTACACAAAAACATTGTACATTTTCTTTCTAGAAGTGCTAACCGATGTTAATAACGCTAGCTCAACGCTTCTGTCTGTGTCACAACCAATTGGCTAGCTGGTCGACTGGGTACAGGCAACACAGGACACGTACCATTCGTCTATTAGGAGAGGACGGAGGTCAATAGCCACTTTACGAGCAACAGCAACGCTAAATAAAAGCTACTGCTGTAACAAATGTACAATTGCTAGGATTATTCAGTTCTATGAATTATAAAAACACATTATGGATGTTGTTCAACATCAGAAACTGTCAGAGGGGGATAACCTAACCCGAACTTGCCAATACAGTCATGAACAGCACTGCATTACAGCAGAGGCTGGGAAGCGACGTATTGCTAAAAACAAACGCCACCACACCAGCTGATTGTCAGTAATGGAGAAGCACAAATACTAGAACCAAGACGTCTCTAAACAATACCGTATTGATTTTTTTAGTTTTTTCAAATATTGCATTACCTTCTATTTTGCGCATTTTCATCGCTGTCTTTATCCGCTGCCATCTTTTGTTTGAATCCTCCGCTAATATCCCGACTCCGCCTATTTCTTTTCCGATTGGTCGTTATAAAACAAAAGGCAGGGTGTATAGCATATATTCGCGTGTTTAGCTTTGTGATTGGGCTGTTTGAATTCACTTGTTGGCCAGTACCAATCGTGGTAATAAACAACATGTAATATTTGTTCGTTTTTATTTCAGCGTTCTATGACCACATACAACCATAGTCAATGCACGGAGTTCCCGTTTCTTATGTTTTCAATGTCATTTTGGCCAAAGGCAAACTATTGAAAGAGGAGAGTACAATAACATAACCACTTGAATTATATATCAATACAAAAACAATTGTAAGGTTTCCCTTTCAGCAAAAACCCTATCTCTAACCCTAAAAAAAGTCATTTAACATACAAATACTGTAAAAACAACTGCATGACATATTGGCCGATGTAGATTAACCACTTAAATAATATGCATAATACAGTATGTCATCAAGGTAATTCTATGATTGTATAAATAAAACATGGTCCGTGTCTCTCTTGGAATTTGCACATGTTAAAGATTTCATGGCAACCATAGCAACTTAAGTCCATGCCCAAGGAGTGTAAAACTCTTGGGCGTCAGTCACACAGTTGCGTAGCGTCAAACCGGTCATGTGCAGAGCCAACGCCTTGGAAAAGTCTCCCCTTGTTTATTTTAAGTGCAATGTGGCAATGACAGTTTCTGTCTCAGGGCCGTCACCACAAATCCTGCGGCTCCTAAAAAGATATATGCCTGGGCTTCCTTGCCCATTGATATTATCACAATCAGGGGGCCCTACCAAACCATGAGCCCCAGGAATCATACCCACCCTTCCTTGTGTAAGCCACGGCCATGCTCCTAAAACAATTGCCACGTTTTGCATTTCCACTCCCCATTTACTACCTTAAAGGTCCCCCCCACCGGGTGGGCGGAGTTCTGTGACTCGAAAATACGCCAGCCTTCCCCCAGCCTCTAGATCTCTAGCATAGAGTTGAATAGGGGGAACACCTCCACGTCTTTGTCACAATGGCAGGACCCTTTCTCCCATTACTTCAACTACCTCTATCAAATACTCACCTTCCAAAAGACGCTCTCCAAAAACATGAGTTGCGTGTAAATGGCAGCATCTCATCGTGAACTGGTTTTCTGGCAAATGTGCCCGTCAAACCACTCTAATGTCCCAAAGTACAACCACGGATCACACTCAGTTTCCTCTTTTTTAGACATATGATGCCTTTGATCATATTTTGATGTGTTTTTGCATATGGTTGTGAGATATGGACTGCAAATCCCTTGCATGCAATAACAACATTTTGTTTGTGACCCAATGAAATTACTGACTTCACTGCAACTATTAAGAACTATTGCTAGTTTTGAAGAGTTTCGGACTCCTATTCCCCAAGCGATATGAATTATACAAGGACGAGTGAGCGTGTTCCAGAGAAAACCTTGCAAGCCCAGGCCACGAAACTACCCCTAACTACGGTATCTGTATTTCTTTCTCTACGTTTTTGCTTCCTCATCACTCTGATAAATGTTCACAATCGCCTCATTTGCCTATAAAACTCTGTTCCAGAACGGTATAGGCTGATCTTAGTACTAGTTGCAAATGCTAATTTGATTTTATGATTTAACAACTTGCATTGTGAAAGGTAGGCAGTGCCATTTTAACCCAGAAAGTGCCACTTATACCGAGACATTCTGCAGGTTGGGGATACAGAAACACACATAGAAGAGCCAACAGCTGTCCCAAGATCCTTCCCTATTCCCATCACATTTGAGCAAGGCTCTGGAAGTAAAGTATGTAGTGCCCTACTTTTTCTCTTTGCTTAAGTTCACTATTCACACCAGTTTGTGGCCATAAGCAATTAGGAAATAGCACTTACTTCACAGGTACAAAAAACAAATGGCTACACAGTGTAATAAAACAGATCTAGAAATTCAGTCTTTTGTGCATTTGTCTACACTGTCATGTCAGGTTTGAGGTTTGTTGGTCAGGTCAGTGGTCATGGTAATGGCCTAAAGAGGAAGCAAACGGAAATTCCACATCCACTTCTACTCAGACAATTATTGGTGCTGAAAGTCTGTGGCAGAAAACATACCTACAGTCCGTCTCCATTGACTACTAGGTAGTTTGGTTCGCTGTTCAAGACCTCTACTCTTCGCTCGGTAAGTGTATTAAAGACTTTGAAGATTATATGTTAAAATATCGAATTTCATTAATAATCACCTACACTGAAAGTCATATACTGAGGGAATAAGCATTCCTCTATAGGCCCCTTTCGGAATCCGGATGCTATTCTGCAATTAATTTACACAGTGTCTGTTTTTATGTGCTTGTGTCCATGTGTGTTTGCCTGAGCAAATCACTTGCTGATCCCATCTTCATGAAAACAAATAGGATCCTAACAAAGATACATGGAAGGACGAAACTAGAAAAGCAAACCTAAGTCAAATATCCCTGACTAAGATGCAGTATGTGCTAACGAGGAATAGCGACTGCATCTCACTGGGACAATCTTTTATTTTAACCCTGCTCTAGGGAGCACAAGATAACATGCATTTTCAAGGAGATGTAAAAAAAAATAACTAGCTTGTAACATTGGATGGCTGGCAGTTTTCTGATGGCCGGTTGAAAATGTTCAGCCAATATTTAGGTAAAGCATGTGACAGTGTCTTGATACAATTTGGACCAAGTGTTCATCCAGAATATTCAGAAGATTCTAGACTGTAGGCGTACACTAAGCAAAGGTTACATTACAGTGTGTCTGTCCTGTGGTTAGTTTGCATAAACATGTTTGTACACCTTCGTAGAAATGGATGGATGGTGGGTGAAAGATATTTCCTTAGCTTGGGGTATGATTTGCATCCCAATGTGGAGATTTTAATCAGAAATGTACACCCTTTATACTAATTCTACTCGTAATTTTGTGGTATAATTGTTCCTTGGTCACTATGACACAATGGGAACTGTATTGTATTTGCCAGGAACCCTGGCAAATAATTATTAAAGATTAAAAATCTACAAAACGGAGTTAGGGTAATGGTACCCTATTAACATATTGTCAGGGTACCATTAGGTAATCCTACAGTATGAAGATTTCTGAGGATAGGTATCTAATTACAACCACTCTATAACACAATAGTAATTGTATGTTTTATTTGGGGTATGTCTTTCAAAACACTCAAGCACATTGTCTAAAATTAGGGTACAAATCAAACAGACACACAGTGCAAAGACTGTTTCATTAACTAGATATTCAAATGAGGTGTGTTGAGGTTATCTGTAAGATTCAACTCCTCATGTACAGTATTGCGATGCCTTGTGTTGATGACCAAGTGGAAAGTAATCCACCAGAAAAATACATGACATTGAGAAATACTGTATTGTATTTTTATCTAGCATGTATTATTTTGTTTTCATTAGCTTTCCTTTGTCTCCAAGCCTGCTGGGAGGGGATACATCCATGGCCTTGAGAAAAGCAGTCAGTGTGTTGGTGTTCACACACTTGTATGTGCCAGGTATGGTCTCATTCTTATCTTCTAGTTGTGCTGGGTTTTGTGGGTAGTTGGAACCGTTCATTCAATAGTATTTCAAGTTGAACATTTTGGACAAACCATACTCTTAAGGACCTATTCAGCCTTTTATTACAACAATGTTATTCAAATAGCAAATACATCATGTTTAAATACTGTTTTGTTTAAATACTGTATGTATGAGAAAGTATGAGAAAGAATGGAAATATCTTTAACAACCCGTTCTTGTTACTGACCTGTTGCCAATAGTCCTGATTTGATTTGTTGCCAAACCTAATGACCTCAGGTTTGTTTGTTAGCATTACATAGCGTTTCAGTCTTTTGGTACCCCTCTGTCACAGCTTTTTTGAAACATGTTTCTGGCATTAAATTGTATTTTCCAAGAAACAAGAACATTTCTCAGTTTTAACATCTGATCTGTTGTCTTGGTACTATTTCCTATTGAATACAGGTTTTTACATGATTTCCACATCATTGCATTCTATTTTTCTTCACTTTTCTGGGAACAGAGTTGTATCAATTGCTTCTCTTTCATAAATTCTCTTTTAATCTAAAGTTGTAAAGGACTTTGGACTGCCACTGTGTATGAATAATATGCTATGAATCAAGTGTTTTAATTGCCATAAAACTTGAGCATAAGTTGTAGTATCTATCATTGGCCGTAAGTTGAAAATGGGAATAATGTTGTGAGAATAAAATGGTATTTCTCGGCAAAGCATTGGATTTAGAGTTTCTGTCATTTAGAGTTTACTGTAGAGTATCTCAATCCTTTATGCTAACAACAACATAGGATTGTTAGCAGATAATATTTGTCATAATGTTGTTTTTTTCCTTTATTCTGTTTAACCACCATAGGAATGTATTCATAGGAATATTTTACAAATGGCAAGGTTAGTACATTGTGTAGAAAATGAACAATATCTACCGGGCCTGTTATAAAGTAGACGTATTAAGCCTACATTCATTTATAATGTGGTCATCTGGGCTGCCAACTCCCATTGACTGCGAGACTCCTTTCTCTGTGAGAATTTAACACTATAGATCAACTTTCTCACCAGGGAGATGTATTTTATAGTCAAAATGTTCATCCAAAGTGTTGTTAACTAAAAAAGTATGGCAGATATTCGTTGCCTAAATAAACCATAATTGAGCTTTGATAGAATAAAGAACTTGACAGAATTTACTGTTCCATGGTCTTTTCTTTTTGCAACCATTAAAAAATATATATATATTTTCTGTGTAGTCAAAATGATCCTAAATGGTAGAGCTGTGTGTGTGAACAAGTGTCCTGGCATTTGTGTGTATACTAATGCAAGGCACTTCACTCTAATTACTCTTGAGTAGATCTCTGAATTAGAGTGTCTGTTAACTAATTGAAATGTAAACATGAGTGTGAATTCAAATGTTCTTGTGTTGTGTGACTGTTTCTGCTGCTATGCGCAGTTCTGCCCCAGAGTGTGTTTTTTTGGCCTCGGCAACTCCGTTCCCTAGGGTGTGTTTATTACCCAGCCCGACTCCCTGTGCTCCCGTTCCCCCTGGACGGCTTGTGTTCCCCTTGTCCCGTTGTCGTTGGACAGCCGTACTCTGCGTCTGGGTCCCCAGCCTGACACCTTCCAGCCCCCGCCCCCCCCCAGCCTGACAGTCTGTTAAATAACTAATGTAAACAGTGTAAATTCTAATATCATTGTGTGGTGTGACTGTGTTTCAGTGGTACTGGGTCAGTACTCGGGTGTGACCTACTCCAACCAGAGTATCTGTGTCTTGAAGTGGTCAACAGTGGAGTTGAGCTGCACCTACATTTATCCAACAGTTCAAGTCACATCAACCTCCTGGTTCAGTAAAGCGAATCCTTCTGGGTATTATTTGAATCTGATTGATGATCCAGACAACAAAGGTCGTGTGACGTACGATAACCACACAGGAAATAGTCACACTCTGACAATCACAGACCTGAGAGAGACTGACTCAGCTGTGTACCGGTTCAGATTTACAACAGATCAACCTGGAGGGAAATGGGTTGGCCAACCTGGAGTGAAATGGGTTGGCCAACCTGGAGTCACTCTGTCTGTCACAGGTACGGTGAAATACTCTCCTGGCCTTTTTACCCCCCTACCATGCCATTGTGGTGAAAAGGAATGTTACTAATTGAATTGCCTGGTTAAATAAGGATTAAATTATATATAAAGTAATTCCAATTGTTTCTGATAAATCTTCTATTTATGCAACATAAGTAATAATCGTTTTTTTAATTAAATCAGATCTACAAGTGAATGTGACTCCTGCTACAGTGACTGAGGGACAGAGTGTAACACTGACCTGTATCACATCCTGTCCTCTGACTGACAACCCCATCTACACCTGGTACAAGAAGACTGTAACCTCACCAAAAGCATCAGGACAGAGTTACAGCATCACTAACATCACACTTGAGGACAGAGGAGAATATTACTGTGAGGTTAAGAATAAAAATGGATGTCTCAACTCTTCTGTGTTTGTGGATGTCCAATGTAAGTAACTCTCTGCAACATCTGCTCAATATAACAGACAAATTGAGACATTTACTGTGACATTATCTACATTCTAATCTTTTCTCATGTAAAATACTGTTCAAAAACACAGTTTTATTACATTTTGTCCACCAGATGGACCAAAGAACCCCTCAGTATCAGTCAGTCCCTCTGGTGAAATAGTGGAGGGCAGTTCAGTGACTCTGACCTGCAGCAGTGATGCCAACCCACCTGTGGACAAATACACCTGGTACAAGAAGACTGTAACCTCACCAAAACATCAGGACAGAGTTACCGCATCACTAACATCACATCTGAAGACAGTGGAGAATATTACTGTTTAGCTGAGAATGGAAGAGGATCTAAGAACTCTTCAGCTTTGTTGATCACTGTTTCAGGTAAAATCTCCAATGCTCTAATAGACAATACAATGTTTAAAGCTAATCCTGGTAATTATACTTTATCCTATAATGTTTAGGTTTATAATAATAAATGGGCTCACTACTTAATATATTTTTTAATTTTGTGTGACATCTTAATTTTCTCTTCCCATGTCAAATCCCCTTGTCACCGGTTCTGCAGAGAAACAGTTAGCAGTTCTAGGTGCGTCTGTAGGAATCACAGTGGTTGTTCTGGTTCTCATCCTCTGTCTCTCTGGGTTCATCTGGTTCAGGTGAGACGAAAAGCATTTTCAGACGTTCCACCATTTTGACTTCAGTTATCAGTGTCACTCATCCACGCATTCATTCCTCAAAACAGGAAGCGGCCATTCGAGTCCACCTCTGCGACGGAGGGCAAGGCAGACGGCGGGCAGGTGAGCTGGCGGGAAACGGAAGCGCAGTGACGCTTTGAAAAAACCCTAGCATTCTACGCCAGCAAAATAATCATTAGGGTTGTGGATAGCAGAATGAAGTCCTGTTCTTTTGTTCCAAACACAGCAGTAGTGGTTCCAACAGGAAGCCATTGGTTTGTTCATTTACTGGAGACATGCACAGCAATATGTCCCGGGGGTTAGGTCCTGTTCCTCTGTGGTCACTCAATGCCATCACGTGATTGTGTTGCCAATACTACTGAGGACAACATCGGCATACTAGTATCGCTATTAGTAATGCCAATGGACAATGATCCATGTACGCCATTGGCTGTGTCGTCTCTCTTCCTCAGGGAGACCCTGTATATGTGAACCTCCCGAGCCGGGGCATTGGGTCGTCCGCAGCACAGACGGCACAAACAGCGGATGGCGGACAGGTGAGTCTGTCGGGGTCGGACGACCCCTAGGGTGAATGTTTTACGTCTCGTTTTCTGATGTCGCCTGTCCTCTCCGCCCACCAGGGAAACGCCAATCCCGTTTATGGGAACATCTGAGCAACGGCCGTGACCCCGACGGTAAACGGTGACCTGACATCCTGACGTGTTCTCCCGCCCACCGAGATGTTCCGGACGAGCCCTCACAAAGTAGAAAGAACTGAGATGCTCTGCAAATTCTACAGTTGTTGTATAACCATAAGTGCATTTAAATGATTTGCACAATACATTAAAAAACACATTGAACGTCTTTTGCACTTGGTTTCCTTCTTTGTAATCTATTAAATCTATTGAATTGTGTAGTAACCCCCCCCCCCAAAAAAAAAACAAGTACATCATCATCATCATCTAACCCTAATAAAGCCTTCTAATAAAATTTTCATGTTCAGATCATGTTCACACTCATGTTCAGAGTGTAGAATGTTACAGACCAGGGAGGGGAAAGTGCATATAAAGAGAAGTGGGTAAGTATGAGTATATAGTAGAAATAGGACCCAAAATGGAAGTCAACTCCTCAAATGAAAAACACGGAACTATAAATACAGCCTTTTTTGCAACTTCTTAACTGTCATGTCTGCCATGTGGTTAGCTGGTCATGTTAATGACCTAAAGAGGAAGCTAACTGACATTCTACATCAGTTCAATTTCTGTGACAGAAAACACGCCATCGGTCAGTCTCCATTGACTACTAGATGGTTTGGTTCACCGTTCAAGACCTCTCCTCATCACTTGGTAAGCGTGTTAAAGACTTTTGAAGACTAAATTGAAATATCGACTTTCATGTTTCATTACCTGTACTGCAAGTCGTATACTGAGGCGATCGGCTTTCGTCTGTGGGACACTTTCGGGAATAGAGTTGCTGTCGTGCAGTTATTATGAAAGGTGTGTGTTTGGGTGAGCATATGACTTGCTGTCAACA
>JACXGK010005008.1:0-28978 GCA_016801125.1 Novumbra hubbsi | reverse complement strand
GCTGCACTACTTGCTTCTTAAAGCTTGGGGCAGTATAGAAATGTGGGGCTAGGATGATGATCTCATGGAAAACACCGCCATGGGTGACTTGTTTGTGGTATGGTGTGGTGACAGGGGTGTGATCCTAACTTGCAAGTCTCCACTTTAGTCCGTTTCTGTCCTGCTGCTCAACAGCTACAAGCAATGAGGCCAGGATGCCACATTCTACAGAAGTCTTTTCCAGATCCACTGCTGTGTGAAGTTCATCAAGTTGACCAATGATATGTGCTATGATTAGGAGACGAGGCAATACACTGTGGATCGGACAGAAGGCCTAGGTCTGGAATATTGTACCATGATTCACTCTCAGGGAGAGCCAACGATGAATTGTAACGTAACTGGGCAACTATTGGCAGGGACCTGAGAACAGCACACAAGGAACTGCCAGCAACACCAGCGGCACACAAATGCTCCATGTTCAGCCAGCACACATATGAAGCATGTGCACATTCATGCCGGGGAGACTGGTCAAATCTATGGGTCTGGTGCCTTCTCCAAGAGGCCGCAAATCCAGTGGCCTCACGGACAACACCCTGTTAGAGATGGCTCTCATGTGTGCAGACTGGGGGTGAATGGCGGGTTAAGGTCAATGTGAAGGAACGCTCCGATTTGGAACAGATGGCTTTTCTGTAGTTTATATCTACATTGACCAACTGACCCAGAGGAAGTACATGAATCCATTTGAGCTCTTACCTAAAGATCTGTATATATATATAACAATTCACACCCACAGTTTCCTGACTCATTCTCACCAACATTAATTGTCACGCAACTTTCTGCAAGCGGCAGGCATCCAAATGCTAGGTGGATTTAATATGAGAAAGTGCTACTGGCGCTGGGTCAGATATAAATAAAGGGTCCCTCTTGATATGAAAACATTCCTTACAGTAAGAGGGAAAACCTCATTGTACATCTGTAGTTTAAAAGAGGGAGACGCTAAGAATCTAGTCTCATTTTTGGACAAAGTGTGTGTGTGTGAGTTGAATACAGATAAAGCTGCTGAAAGATCTCAACCATCTGCTTCATTAATTTAACCTGGGCAAAACACACCCAATGGATTCCAACTCCACAACAAGCCTTATCCAATTCCTGAGAGTGACACTTAATGAAGAGGTCATCGGGTGGCCGTAAATCTGTTGGATGTGGACAGCCATATTCCTATGATGTTGACCTGTGTTGACCGCAGACATTGACCACCTCTAAAATCATGGCACCAAAGGTTGTTGCTATGTGGTCATAACCCTAAAGGAGTGACCTGGTTGTCTAAATGGTGTCAACACACATATGGCGAAAACATTTGGCACGTCGTTTCACCTTTGACACAAACATGCCACAGAAATGACAGACGATGAGGACTTCACAGAGTGGTGTTGATGACATTTGCACATTCATGCCTTGAGCTTGAGAGGCCTCAGACTGTCGTCATTCATCTCACAAATAATCGCAAAGCCTATAAAGATGGTCTCGTTGTAGAGCCAACAAATGGTTCACGCACATGCTAATGGAAAATCCAAGTTCATGCCCTGAGATAAACAATAATGCTGAGGGTCAATAATCTCTGTAGAGCAAATGACTGCAATTTTGTATTGTATTCAATACCTGACTTTTCAATGAATGTTCTGTATTATGTCAAGTTTGATGATTCTTGTGGACCTTAGGATAAGTAATGGCTATTTTTGGGCTGTAGCTAATTGGGATTTTAATGAAATATGAAAATGACCTCCAGGTCCGGTTACCCTGTTTCACTGGTTCTTGGCTAATCAACATGTAAAGCCTGTTATCACTGGTTTGCAATATTACCTGCATAGCGTATTGCCAATTCCTCCAAAAGAGCTGAAATAATCAAAAATGGCGGCACTGAGAGTGAGTCTTAAGTAATGATAATGGCAAAATTTGGAAGGAGGATAGCCTCATCTTGTGAACAAAAAGACCTAGCCACTTGTTTTCGCCAATGAGGTAAGGGCCCCTTTGAGCGTTTAACCAGTGCCAGGACTGAAAGAGGCCTGTTTACTTTGTGGCAATAACACGGAGGAAGAATGAACTCTGAATCCTGTGAGGAGATGAGGGACAGAAAGAAAGAGGAGGGTGTTAGATTCTCACATGCTGTTTGGGCAGAGAGGGGAAATATTCTGAATGCCATGGGGCATTAGCTCTTAGCTGTCCCCTTGTTGCTTGTTCAAAATCCCCACAGTGTTGATTCAGTGCACCTCAGCCTCTGTCACACAGTGGTTAATCATCCACAATAAAAGACGCCACGCCTTTATGGAGATGGACACTTTCCATGCGCTAAGCAGACTCCACTACTGGGATTTTTTCAGTATGACAAGTAGAACAAAATAACAGGATATCAAGTAGCACCTCAAATGCAAAAAAATACCATTGATTTGTTGCGTTGATTACAGGATGATCGATTACATAAGTTGATGATGGAACTGTGAGAAAGTACCAGATGTAGGAAGGGAAATCTACTTAATCAGATTGTCTTGGAGAGACGGGAAGAGGTGATATCATGACTGCACTTCCCATCCAATCTTCTCACTTGTTGCAAGCAAAGAGGGACCTTGTGGATAACATTCAATGACAAGCAGGACCCCCCCCCAACCTTCTCTACGTTGGTGTTTCCTTGCAGCAGATGTTGCCACCAGGACCAGCCGTGAGATCCAAACAACATTATTAACCGCTTCGACAATATGACGGCATTCTTCTGCCGGGCTGTAAGGATTCTAGGCCCATGTACATATGGGTACATGTACACAATGTACATATGGGCCTATGGGCCTAGAATCCTTACAGCCCGGCAGAAGAACGCGGTCTGTCAGAGTTACAACAGAGTCATTCAGAGGCTGAGTGCTTCCCTGACCACTGGAATGCTGGGGGCAAAACATTACCACCTTGCTCATTCAAAGACAATAGGCTAATAAACAAACCACAAAAATGGCACTTTAGTCATGTGCACAAGCTACAATTGTGTTAAAGGACAGAAACTTCGTGAAGAATCTCTCTCAAGGCAATTATTTGAAGATCTAACCTACATTTATTAATTTAAAAAGGCCTTAACCAAAAATAGATGAAGTCACGAGGAAATAAAATCTTGTATGAAGTACAGGCTCTGTAAGGCCACTGCCATCTCTATCTACACAATGGACCATCAAAATGTCATTATTATACTGTCAGAGGCATGTGATAGACCAAGTGTAATAACAGGAACATAATTTTGCCAAGTGTAGCCAAGTTAAAAATAACTGAGGAGCTCAACGCTCAAATACAAGATTGTAAATAAAAATTATTTCAAAATCACATTAGGGCAGTTTTGCCTTGTATGATTAAATGTTGATGCATCCAATGTGGTTCTTTCGGATGGCTATGAAAAGGTTCTGGTATTGATCCAAGGGGACAGGGAGGTTCCTATAGAGCAACGAGTCTGTGGAATGCGGTGTAACTTGGGCTAAAGTGGCCTGCAATTATCCGTGTGCAAGAGTCTGGAAAACACCAGACCACGGAGTTCACACCTAACAGCTGAATACAGTGACAAGAGGATATGCCATGCCACAGATGGAATGTTCTCAGAGCTTCAGCCAGGCATTCACCTTTCATATCTATCCTCAACACCCAACAGGTCTTGCTGTACACCGCTCTGGACAGTTCTGTATACAAGTAACAGATTACATACACAACAGATACAGACAGTGGCTGTCAAAAGTATTCATCCCGCTTGGACATTTACATTTTTGGGTCACAACTTCTCTGTACATTACTAGATCCATTTTGAACGCAATCATCACAAGCCCTGACACAAGGATGATCCCCAATGCATGATGCTGCCACCACCATTCTTCCCGTGGTAGGGATGGTGTTCTCAGGATGTTGATGCCAAAAATATATATTTTTGTCTCAACAGCACATTGAAACTTCTAACACTTGGTCTCAAGATTCTCCTGCTATCGGGCAAACTCCAGCCACCATATGCTGTAATTTCAGGCTACGTATCCAGTTTCATAATATGTTGATTGGACACTAACAAAAGCCACCAGACCATATTATAAAACATCTGGAAATCAGACAACTTACTAGGGTAATTAGTCAAGTGCTTACTTTGACATTCCAGCCAGATAACTTAATCGCGCTATTTACAGTAATTAGCAAAAAAGGCATAACAAACAAATTATATCTGTGCATGATCCACACTAGTGCATGAATGCTGGCATGGAGACAAACATTTTAATGTGCCTTTCCAAGGTGCTAAAACTATAAATGTCTTCATACTGGCCATCGCCAAATCCAGCAAATTGTAGAGAAGCTTTTTCTGTCTGGTCTAACCAGGAATGCCATTGGTCAGCTACAAGCATACATAATGATGCAGCTTGGGTACTGACCATGAACAGACAGAGAGCGGACATCACACCAATCTTAAAAATTACTGACCTCTACATGCTTTGTAAGTAGGAAATCCTGCAAAATCGGCAATGTATCAAATACTTGTTCTCCACACTGTATATAGTTTTATGCTCTCAGCCTGACTGGGGGCCAGCAGAAAACGGCAAAAACATTATAAAAATAAATAAATCTCCAAACACAATATTCACTTTGCTTTTCCCTCTGCTTATTTTTTTATTTTAACCCCATATTTTGATCATACAATTGTGTTTTTATTTGTATTTCTACTGCTACATATATATTTTGACAAAAATATATACATTTTGATTAAGCAACATGTTACTCTAGCTTACGTTATGGCATCCATGACTTAGGCCTAACAAAATCTATGCTTAATCAGATCATGTGCATAGGCTCAGCCTAATTCAGTTTAATGGGAATCTATCAAATTGTTAACCATTATGTAAATCCAGCTAACTATGGAATTCATGCCTCATTTGGCCTCGGTCAATGGGAAATGTTTGGTTTATTATTAACGGAGGTAGTTTCAGGATAGCAATGAATTTAAACAAAATCTGAGACCTGAAATAATTCCTAATAGACTTTGTGTAAAAACACCCCAGCCAATGTTCCATGAAATGCCCCACTGGTACCTGTCAGTAACAAGACTTCAAGTCGATCACAAGATTTTTAACGTGTATTTCATAAACACACACACGGACGTATGAAATAAGACAACCTGAAGAGACTATTCTAGAGGTGTGGAGGTATTATTTCTTCCATCATCCCAAGGTTGTCTACATAAGATGACTCACTACCAATGAATTGACAGGGCTAATCAGCCACAACCAAGATAAAGGGAAGATTCTGTTCACTTTGAATCTGCCTCGCTTTGCAGTTAACGCCAGCACAAATGTGTCTTAGCAAAACAGTTAACATTTGTGGTCCATATTAGTCAACTATCAAAAAATGATTGCAATAATGACAACCTTAATTCTTCACCTAAACTAAGACACTAGCCTTGGCAGTGAGGTGTCTCATTCATATTAAGGATGCTTGTGACCTGTCACCAGAAGGCCACTTCCTCCGCAGCTGACCACTGGGAAGTGGATACGGATTTAGAAGTGGCTTAGTCAAACACTTTGAAGTGAATGCCTTTGGCTAATCTGAGACCCAACGCCAGGTCATGCAATGCAAAAGGACAAGCAAAATGTCCCAGATATTAAATAATTTCAAAGACTTGACACAAAGATATCTTACAAACTGTCTATAAAGGGTACTTTGACATCCAAGATGGCCCACACACTTTGAAGACATTCAGGTTAAAGACACTTCAAGCTTTATGAATATTAAATTTGGGTCACAAATCACCCTTTTGGTGACTCAGAATGGACAAACAACATTTCGAGTCAGAAACAGATATTTGTTGATGCAGCGTAGCTTAGCAGAGCATCTCACCAGTGACCAAAAGGTTGCTGGATTGAATAGAATATTAAGTTCTATCTGTGAGCATGGCAGTTAACCTGAATCGTTGCTAATACTACAATGTGTTTTTAGTCATCTTAGCAGACATCTAAATATTAGAGATTTCTGACATTAAAAAATTCTCAATGCTTTTTAATATTAAGAAATGCTTATTATATAATGCCAGTCCCAGTCTCCCCTTCCATTTTTACAACACAGCACACAATATTTAACTTACAACACTTCAATTTGGCCTGTACTGCCTCTTTAACATATAATCCTCATAACTAAAACTTTAGAACAGATTAGAGAGGGGAAAGAAAGCTTTGAGAGGAAATATGATTGCCAGGAATTTGTTAATGCAAAAAAGACGGAATTCATGCAATTCCAACAAACAATGGTGAAATAAGGTCTGGACTCACGAATATAGACCTTGTAGACAATGTGCATCGTTTTATTTTATTGTGATCCTCAGGCTGCCTTTTCCGTGGAATTGCACCTGATTAAATCTCAAATAAGTTCTTTATACTTTAGGTTTCCCTTGGGTCAACACGACTGATAATTGTGTTTCCAGTGTAGGCCGAGTGCTGCTCTGTAGAATGACAAATGCCACCACCCTGTGACTTTAGCAGCAATGCATTTGTTCATATGACTGATCAGTGGCTCCTGATTTAACCTACAGAGATGATCCAGAAAACTCTTATCCATAGTAAAACCTCATCATGTAGTCCAGTGATGTGAACCCAAACTGTGTACCAGCTGTTGGACAGAGCTCCGATTCCAAAGTCAGACTAACATCAGATAGCATTTAGATTTTCTATTTACCACAACAGTTTGTGACAATACTAAATTAATGAGACTCAATGAAAGTTAGTTTTTGCTCACTACATCATCATGCTGTGAGACACCAATGAAATGGAAACCTAGTAAATCAAAAGTTCACCACTACACTTCAAAGAAGTGGACTAAAGCCACTCAGTGATGATGCATTGCCATGGATGGAACACATGAAATAAATGAAAGGAGTTGCACATCGATTGGCGGCATGCAAGCCCGGTAATCAATGAAGTTTGCCTTTCTACAGCTGATCAGTATCTTAAAGGTTGGGTCAGGCCCCACAGTGGACCACTGACATGTAAACAGAGTGGCGTCACACGCTTCTTAATTTGAGAACGATTTGAGTCCCAGGAGAACGGATGGCTTCTCTTTGGGTTAGGAGCTGAACATCTTTCTGCAGGTAGAGAACGCTGACACCATAACGACGGCTACACAATGCAACAAACGCAGTGTAGCTAAAGGGTTTAAGACATTTAGATATAGTAAATGCCAAGCAAGAATCACACTTTTGTTGGGGTACATAAAAGTGTCAGCAAAAAACAATTGTTTAATGCAATGCACATTTCAGCTGATCCAGTGGCAGTACAATACTACAAAAGCGACTTTTGGGCCTGACCTATGTGTAGGTAAAATATAAAAGTAATTTAACATGCAGTCTAAGATTTTCTTAACATTTTCCATTTTAGACTGTGCAATATTTTGTTTATACAGCATGTGCATTATCCATCAGTAGAATCACTATCATACCTCCAAGTTTGAGTGCAAGTTGTTTTGATGACATGGGGCACAAATCCGTACATCACATAGCAAACCATTTCCGGGTACCCTTTTGGTCTGGAGAACATTATTTAAAACCGGTGTCCAAAAATTGAGAACTGCATATTTCTACCTAACTGGGTAGTTGCTTTAAGGTCTAACATACATTCGAACATGTTAGGCAACCTTGTGATTCAAGCATTTAAAAGATATGACTTTCAGTGACCTTTGAGGGGGAAATACAAGTCCACCACTATAGACAAAGTCTAATTTTAGCATTCTTAAACCTAACAAACAAGGGCGGCATGATTTGGCAGCTGTGCCTCTGACAATGTACGCAAAATGAAACACCGCATCAACTCATAGCTAGACTCCGCGCATTTCACACGGATCGGCGGATTCCAAAAGCATAAACTGCTTGCCAACCGCAGAAAATTCCATCATGTTTTAAATATACAAAAATAAATGCTGAAAAACGTGTGTGCATTCAAATGCCATAATGACATGACAGCTGGGGCAGAGAGCATTGCAATGGGGCTATATTTAAAACAATAAAACATAATGTGGCAAAGCCAGAAAATGCCACAAATACAGAAACTTTACACATTGGATTGATAGGCTCAGATGGCACTCCCACTTTAATTAAAGACTTACCTGCCTAGCTCCTTGCCCGGAATGATGGTATAGTGGTCAGTGAAAGGTTCGTTGTTGATTGGAGTTTTGATTTGGGAAAGTAGACCACAACGGCTCTGGTTTGGTTCAGCTGCCTGACCATAGTGACAGCGTGTTCGGCTCCTTGTTTCGCTGCTCCGGGTACATTCAGGAATCATTGCGTGTATTTCGTGAAGACTGAGTATTTTACAGCTTGGGTTGTCCAGTCACTTTCAAACAAAGCAAACAGCTAACAACCCAAAAGTCCTGGAGTCTATAGTTGGCTATCAAATTTCTACAAATGCAGTAGGTCTACTTGTAGCTGCCTTAGGAGTAACAAAATAATACCTCATGCTTTACGGATATTGCAGATGGGAGCATTATTACTTTTATGTTCATTAGATATCGAAGACCGTAACTACGTTTCAATATTTTTAAACTGCTTTGAGTGGTGCGAGGCAGCCAGCTCATTCATCCGTCTGAACAACGGACGAATACAAGTCGACCATTCAGATACTTCGCTCTCTTGTCACCGTGGTAACAGTTTTTGATTGACAAGCCATTTGACCTAATAAGTTGGCGCATTTACAGGGGAGGGCTTTCCGCAATGCCTTGAGCCTACTGTGCGCGCACTGGCAAGTCCTACTCTGTTATCTAAAATTACCTTGGAAACAGCACACAACCGCTAGCTCACATAGTTCATAATGGAAAAAACATGATGAATAAATCTAAACTCTATCAGCTTTCATAGTATTTTGTCAAAGTGAAATATGGACCATCGTTTTATTTTCCCGATGAGCTACTTTTTTCTTTCTTTTTCTACCAGGCACATGTACAGTACTGCCCCATTTAACTCACTAGATTCTAATAAAATGTTTGGTTTGCATGGCAACACCATTTTGTAAAAATGTAATTCTCCCTCTTCTGGTGAAAGACAGTAGTGCACATATCTGCTGCTGGAGGATTTAGTAGAATTGCTTCCCACTTGCAACCATAGCATACCTCACCAGTTTTACTCCTGATCCCACTATGGTAACCTCTGGGCAACAGGCAGCCTTGTGGTTAGTTTTGGGCCAGTAAATAAAACACTTTCAACAAATGTCTGGCAGTGACCCAAATGTGTGTAAAAAACGTGTCTATTTCACACCAACCCACTTGTTACGTGTGTCTGGAACCAGAACAATGTAGCCACCTTAGGAAAAAGTGTTTGCTTCAGGAGCTCTATTTGACTACACTATCTATTTCAGTTAATGTAAGGGAACAGGTGGTAAGGAAGCAACTGACAACAGTTGAATAAGAATCTGAAAATCAGATGTTTTAGTTTTGTGTGAGCTCTGCCAAAGGTGATCTCAACATTGAAGGTCCAACTGAAATTCAACTCAGGCAACCAGAATAAAAGATACAGTAGATTAATTACAAAGTAATTGTTTATTGACATTCGTTTAGTGATATGAGTAGATGGAGCGAAGGCGCTGGCATACCATTTGGTGACCTGTTATCACACCAATGCAAATCTAACTTGACCATAAACATGTCAAAATGTCTTAACCAATGAAGGATAAGGATAAATAGAAGTGAAGGAACAAAAGACCCATGTTTTCCCAACCTTCTTCCGCTCTTGGCGCTGTACCTAGTTATATCAACCAGCAACAGATACAAATGCAGATCTACGTCACCACTCTCCGGCCACTTTGAATCTATTTTCAAGGGGACGTGACATAAAAAACACGCAAATATTTTGATATACAATAGAAATGTGTAAATAAGGTACCCATAATCTAACTGTTGCAGTTAGATATAGCATTTTACTGCAAAAAATTCATTTTGATTATCGGTGCATTATTTCTTTGGAAAGATTTTAAATATTTGATTAGTTAAATATCAATGCATTTAAGTAGATTATTACATAGATCATTTTAAAATAGTTAAGGGCCATTTCATTTAAATAAATATCCTAATATAGATTGGGTGACAATAGTAGATGTCAGTGGTATTCTATAGATTATGTTTTTCATAAAGCCAGTAAAAATAGATTACATACATAATGACACTTTTCTTTTAAAATACAATCCATGACAACGCCAACACAATTACTTCTACACAACACGTCTGTACCTCAAATCGCAACCTATCCAAAAGTGCCCTCCTGTTATCCAGAACCCATAAGAAATGTGTTCCATGGGGTATAGGGCATTGACAATCAGTTCTATAGTAAATAGAGCACATATAAGGACCATAGTGAACAGTCTATAGAGAACTGGGCCATAGTGAATAGAGTCCATGGTCAAAAGTAATGAGATGCATAAGGAACAGGTTGCCATTTTGTATGCAGATATTTTGTGTCTTGGACAACTACAGATTACATTTTTGTCTCAATTTCTTATCAGTATACCCATCTAGTAAACACCAAAATAGAAGATGGGTGAAGTTCAGGGACTGGATCAGTATGACTTGAGAGCAGTCAATAAAAAAATCCAATTGATAATCAATAGTCCAAAAAAGGACATTTGGATGCTTTCTCAAACTGAAAACATTATTATTTTTTGTAATAGTTTTAGACTCAGTCTCAGTCAATTTAATGGAGCCTAACACTAACAGTGATTTAGGAAAATAGTCAGCCATGTTACATTTACAGTGCAAAGGTGAGGAAGACAAAATGTGCCCACAAATTCTCAACGCATTTGAACAGAAAACATTTTTGTTTCATTTGTGAAAAGTACAAAATAAAGGCATAAGCAACAAAAAGATGCATTTACAAATAAAAAATAAAAACCTGTTATTGAAAGCATTTTAATTCCTACATCATAATTATAAAAACTCTTAAACAATACCAAACAATCCTTACAAAACAAAACATTCAAATTAGTTTTCCACCTCATGGTTTTCACCAGACACCACAATAATGCATCACAAACCTTTTAAATAAATACACATTATAGAAAAATAACAGCACTTATGAAAGATGTTTAAAAAACAAAACTAAAAAACAAAACTAAATCCGTTTTTGTTCCCTGAACATTTCTTCCAGTCGCAGTAGTTCAGGTTTCATCCATTTTCCAAAATGTATAGTCCGTTTAATCAGAGTACACATTGTAGCCTCAATCAACATCAACCCACAGTATTGTACAGTATCACTGGGTCCTTCTAGGACTCACTGACCAAACACCGATTCAACCACAGCATCTCTGATTCAGAAGCACCTTAGCTTTTTAGATCAATATTAAATAATTGATGAAAAAAACGGGTATTAAGTCTGCACACTTAATATTAGTGGATTTGTAAATACTGGCCCTGAAATATGAATCACAGTCAATAGAGAATAACATTTTTAAGATATCTTCAATCTAGGTCAAGGCTTAATCTGAATCTGGGAAAACTGCCACTTGGGGTACAAACAGCGAAGGATGAGACCTTCAGAAATATGACAGTCAACATTATAAAGAAACAGGGATTTTAAACAGTGTTACGATCCATCCAAGTTACCAAGTTCATCTCCGACAGCATCTGCAGTTGGCCCTGATCTATAATGTTCATATGGTCAGAATGACAATGTTATTATTTCTGTGGGAGCTCAATGGCATAAAAAACCCACATCTGATCTTTGCCTTGTTATTGGTAAGCAATCTGACCCACCTAACATTTTCACGATCATTATCCGGCTCACCTTTCATTACTCTCCAAGTACTGTGTCTATAACTATATACCCAATAGGTCTCCTACAGTCAAATGCAGCTACATCCTTGATTCACCACAGCATTGGAATCACCAATAGGAGGTGTGCTTTATTAACCCATAAAATGTGTCATTGAGGCAATCATTTTCAGTCCCTTAGGTACTGTATCTTACCCTGGACAGTAAGTACAGAGAACCTGGACTCAAAATCCGAATGAAAACATGCAAAAACATGTTAGTTACACTTTACATGAGTTCCCACATGCCCCAAAACACGGTTTGGGTTTGTCACTCTCTGGTCATACTGTAGGGTGTCCAGAAAATCCTGCGGTGTTCCTCGAAGGATAAGGTCACAACCAACGGCACTTCCTGATGGAGGAGTTCAGAGGTGATAGGTGCGTGGGCTGTGGTTGGTGGGTGGAGCAAGACCACTCCCCTGCATAGTGTCACAGCCTGACGGGGGAGATAAAACAAGAGAGTCCACGAGGTGGGGGCGAGGCAGGGGGTGTGGGCGCCAGGGTCTTCGCCGTAGCATACGCGCTGGTTTGTGCTAGCCCCCCCCCCCCCCTCACGACAACGGCCCATGGTGGTCCCAGGCGAGCGAGGCGGTGCATGCATGTCCTTCAGACGTTTTGATACGTCTCATTTCAAACCCGGTCCTCGGGTACGTTGTTTTAAGAAAACCCGAGGACAGTAGCATTTGTCCAGAGTTAATATTAAAACATTAGAAGTGGTCAGGTGCCTGGGGGGGGGGGGGGGGGGGTCACTCCAGGCCAAAGGTGCTGGTCTCCTCCACTGCGATGAGCAGTTTCTCATACAGCAAGATGTATGATGGGTACGGGGGGAGGTCCAGCCGGTTGAAGCATGTGTGAGCCCTGAAAGAAAAGGAGCGCTGTGTAAAATGACCGTGTGACGAAAGGGCAGGGGGTCGGAATATGTCCCCAAGTTATTAATCGGCCAGAACTAGTTGGACCACCGAGTCCTGTGTAGCTGTGTGGCTTGCAGCACCAGGGTTGTGGGTTCGATTCCCATTGGGGGGCTAGTATGAGCACGTGTGAGTCATTCTAAGAGTGTCGTGTTCATACGGAATTGCAGTGTTCTCTGCTGTCGCCACACGTTGAATGAGGTGTTTATCTGTAAACCAGTTGCTGACTCATGCACCGTGTCTGTCTCTTACACCGGTTATGAGAAAGCTGTGAGAAATATTTGAACAATTCCCTGTTAGTCAAGTCATGGCCAAAGATAATTACAGCATGGAATTTATTGTCAGGAATCCTTGTAGTGGAGGCAGATCTGGCCCCAGGGAAGGAATTATGTCATTGGTTTCCTTAATGTTAATCCTAACCAATTTCAAATGGGCTGTAAGCTCTGAGAGTACATTTGACCATGGCGGGTGCTTAGCCCTACCCTAAACCTTAACATAAAACTTGACACCTACCATTATCATATTCTAACCGTTTTTCAATGTCAACTTCAACGGTCGAGACATCACAGTCGTGATGTAAACTCCGCCCTCATCTTAAAACGAATCAAGTAATTCCAGCCTTTGGAGCAGATGTCTCCATGTCCAAAAAGGCTAACATGCTCCAACACTCAGCCGTATTAAGCTTGTTTCCTGCTGATGCTGTTCTTCCTATACCAAGAAATACATTGCCAGTTTCTGTCCTCTACAGCGAAATGGAACCCCCTCCCAGCGTTTCTGCTGACTCATTATGCTTTAAACGAGATTTTTGCCTTGTTTGCCAGGTAAATGTACAAAGCAGGTCTGGCAAGGTCAAAAGAGCCGATTAAGTTATACGTATCCTATAACAGCACCCTATATCGCACATATAAAAGTATTAAGATTCAGAGAGATCTCAGGAAAACAAATATAAAGTAAGTAAATAAAAGTAGAGGCAGGTGTGTATGTTTGTGGACATTAACAAATGATATATCACATTGTAAATGTTGAAACAATAGAGCCAACATATAGTGCCTTTCAGGATTACTGGCGCCCTGGGTAAATATTAACAAAACAATAAGTGAAATAATGTGAGTGTTGCTTATCTTACATTGTTATCATTGTGGAGGGTACAGCATATATAACTTCATTTTCCATCCTGTTTACAATTTTATAGTACTTCAGTCGTGGTACTTTCTTGAAAATTGGTTATTGTAGTCCTACTATATTTAACCAACTACATTGTTTAAGGACCTGAGATGCCAGCATTTTACTACACCCGCAACATCTGCTATTATGTGAATGTGAGTAATTAAACTTTGAAACCAGGGTATAGCAAGTGTTACAAAACCACCATTACTCAGTACTGATATTTCCCTTCACATCTGACACTAGCGAGAGGCCATAATAACTGCAGTGTTCCAAACCCTTGCAGCTCGCCTGATTCAGGCACCAATAATGCTAAAATATCAGCACTTAGCTCTTATTAGGCTGTTTAGGTTAGTAAGCTGAAACGCATGACATATGAACCCAGACATATCCTGGTATTATTACTGATCACGATCCATATAAACCCACACATATCCTGGTATAATTACTGATCTCGATCCATATAAACCCACACAAATCCTGGTATTATTACTGATATTATTCCTGAATTTGATTTAGGTAGTCCCGTTGGATTTTAATTGGGTAGTCCAGTTGGATTTTGATTAGGTAGTCTATTTGGCTTTTAATAAGGTAGTCAATTTAAGACAGGTGTTGTGAATGGACTACTACGTGCTTATTTAGATAGTGCTTTGTTATATTTCCTCTCCAATACCTGGGTAGCGATGTGACCTTGCCCCACTTCTCGATACAGAAGCGTCGCAGGCCATTGCTTCCCCGTAGGGCAGCGAAGCCTTCGTAGGGCACGCTGGATGTGCCCGTCACAAACTGGAGCAGGCGCAATCTCTGTTCATTGTTGAAGTGTTCCACCGCGCCCCAAAACCAACGCATCACTATGTGGCCATCATGGTAACCTGTGGAAGGGCAGAGGAGATAGGGTCATTGGTAAGGTCAGCTCGTGTAGATGTTAACTGACTTCCACGCCCTGGATATCCTCACTGCGTCGCCCCAACCCGATACTGTACAAACAGAAGGACAAAAGAGCCTTGATTGTGTAATGAAACCATGAAAGTACAGAGTTCAACCAACCTGAGATCCACTTGATCTGAGTCTGTAGGTGTTACTTTACACAGAATGTTTTTGTTAAACTAACAAAGGAAGTCTGAAACATCCAAAGTATTAATTGAATCTTAATTTACAGAAAAAGGCAGCATCAAAACAGCAGAAAGACTCATTCAATCAAATAGTTAAATGGATTATAGTATATACATTTAATAATCTGTTAGATCATTAAATCATTTTACTAAAGCTACCAAATATTTCTTCTTTTATGTTACTATTTGTCAGGTGTAATGGAACATTCTGACTGGATACCAAAACAGGGTTCCATTTAGATGCTGAAGGAACTAACAACCCATTTCCACAATTACATTTCTTCCATCTTCCCATTCTTGCAACGGTTTCTGTGAAACCTACTGTGTAGTCACTGCGGGTGGACAGAACACCGTGCTTAACCAAAGCTGATAAAGAAAAAATGTGCCACCCTTCCTTTATAAACACAGCCTTAGTGTTTGAGAAATGTGCCACAGAACAGCACAATTTTGTCAATGCTCAATATACTGTGAAGCCAGTTTTCATTCGAGGGCAAATTAAATCTTTACCAAGTAAATCTCCATGCTACCATCTCCCAACTTTATAGGACAAACGACTGCCAAAACTGAGCCCTGTTGACTTTAGAGCCTGTGGTGAGAAGGGGGTGGTTGCAGGCTATCCATTCCTGCTCGTGATGCAATGAATCCACAGCAGACTGAGGTCTTGGCCAAACGATGGGTCAAACAGCTCCAATTGAGCAGTTGATGAGTTTGTCCAATTAGAAGCTTAGCTTTAATGACAGCCAGATGGGAGGGCTGGCAGTTGGAGGGCGGCCGTCCGAGTGATTAATGATGTACCATTATTTCTGGGCATTTTGTCCTCTGCAGGCCCCTCAACTGGCCCCTGTACCACATGTAAGTTGGAAGGATTTCAAGAGAAATTGCAATGGTGCTCAGAAGCCATGACATGGCTATAGTCAGGCCCAGCGGCACACTGTCTGTCCATCAGATGATATGGTTCTCTGACTGTCCATCAGATGATATGGTTCTCTGACTGTCCATCAGATGATATGGTTCTCTGACTGTCCATCAGATCATATGATTGTCTGACTGTCTATCCGAGTCTATTAATCTCTGACTGTCCATCAGATCATATGATTGTCTGACTGTCTATCCGAGTCTATTAATCTCTGACTGTCCATCAGATGATATGATTCTCTAACTGTCTGTCAGATGATATGATTCTCTAACTGTCCATCAGATGATATGATTCTCTAACTGTCTGTCAGATGATATGATTCTCTGACAGTCTATCCAATTGTATGATTCTCGGACTGTAACATTGGGTCTACTAATCCAGGGTTCCAACATCACTCTAGGAATTATTGGTAGCTTGAGGATCCGAGGAGATCCTAAAGAAAACCCTGGAGTTCCTCTAGTTCCTACCCAGTGTTGTGTAATATTTGTACCTTTATTCAGTACTTCAAAGTACATTTTATTCCTGTTCATCCTGGCAATATACCACAAACCCCAGATGTTTTATTGCTATTGTAAACTGGTTCTGAACGCAATTAGAACCGCAAAACGTATGTTTATGTCGTAACCTGTGTATATTGTCTCGTAACACGGCTTCCGTCCAATTACCCTTCTTTTTTTAAACCCCCTGGGTTTTTAATTTAGCAAAGATTTACAAGGAGGCGTGTAGTTTGGCCAATGTACCAAGGCAAAGTGTGATTCTTATGCATCACAAAGTGGTTTGAACCATGATTACCTACTGGTTGAAAGCCTTGGTTCCAGTTATGTTGGTACCTGGTTTATAACAGCAATATGACAGTGTGGAGGTTTTGGTCTGTAGGTCATAAACCAACTCCCTTTCAAGCCTTACAGACAAAACGTGATATGCAAAAATACTGAAGCAACATTACTATTTGCATTTGGTAAACATAATGAAATGTGGTGGTTAAAATGCAACGCACAGATGTCGGTGGCGATATACAATGAACGTTCTCACCTCCTCTGTACTCAGTGTTGCTCCTCCAGTCGTGAAGGTCGATCTCAGCTGTCCCGGCGATGACCAGCTCCAACTCTCTGGCATCAAACACCGACAACAGGCGAGAGTCTACGACCTGCGTATGGATGGTTTGAATCAAGGTTATTGAAGTCAACGGTTGTGAATCAATTTACCTGCCATTGATGAGATGGAACAATATATTTGGAACTTCCTGCAGAGAACAGCGGTTCACAACCTTTTCCCTTCCGGGCGGGGCCCATTACAATGCTAAACAAAGTGTCAGAACGTACGTACAGGTACAATAATACTATGATTATTAGGATTTGTGAATCATAAATGAAGTTTGCTGGCAATAAAGGGCTGAAAAATGCGTTCGTCTTCTACAGTACCCACGACTAATCACAAGTTAGAAAACCACTGAACTAGAAACCCCACCTTCCTTGGACATTTTCCAACGTGAAGGAACAGCACAGGCAACCTGATGGAGAGAACCCTTTACCCAACACCAATGGACAAGTGAGTGGGTTAAGGACCAGTCCAGTACCTCATAGAAACCTCTGACCAAGGCCTCAGTCTGCTGCACCACCCCGCGCTCCACCCTCCACTTGGCCATGCGCTCTATGTACTCCTTCTTGTTCTTCTCCGTCACCTGTAGGTTGGAGCCGCCCGACCTCAGCTCCCTCTCCGTCACCTGAAATTGAAAAAGAAACACTGGAAATGATGTCATGGTCCTCAATATGTATGAAGGGTGCATGACATGGGGACCAGTTTGCAGCCAAAACAACTATCAGCAAGACTTCTTGAATCTGCTGGGGTAGGCAGTTATCAACCATGACATTTAATTCCCAGATTATTTTGTGTGTTCCGTCCTGGTCAGCAAAATGTAATACTTTATACATACAGTATTCCACATTTACGTCATACCACAAAGTAACTTGTCAAGCACAACAGAGACATTCAAAGCCTTCTGGGCGTTCCTCGGAAAGACACCTCCCTAGGACCAATAACATCCTAAATAAGAGCCGGAATATTCTGGTGGTGCAACCTATGCAGCCCCGATCGTTCACTTCCCTGAAAGTCCCAACAAACATGTGTTCATGTCCTCTAAGAAAATGTTAAAGTGACAATGTTCGGAAAAATAATGTGCTGTGACAAAAATTCCTTGAGTAATGAAAAGCATAGAAGCGTTCACGTTTTAAACCCTCATAAGCTTCTCATTGAGACTCACCTGGCCAAACACCTCCTCATTGACGGTGAAGGTGAGGTCCAGGATGTCAGTGATGTCATTGTCCTTCATCCACTGCAGGCTTTGGTGGAACTCCTCATCCAGGTACTCCAGGTCACTCAGGTCAGTAGCTCTGAGGGAACATCTCATGTTGATTGCTTGTTCCATTGATTATGTTAAGGCTGGACTCCTTAGTCCAAGTGCAGAATGGTGCCATTTCTGCATTAAATAGTGTGGCATGTAATTATACAGAGGTAATTGTAAGCCCTGTGTGTGCCTTGTGTGTAGAAGGGATGTCCTTGAACAGAGGCAGTTGTAAGTTGTGGGTGTGGGTTAGTTGTAAGTGGTGTGTTTGGGAGTGGGTTAGTTGTAAGTGGTGTGTTTGGGTGTGGGTTAGTTGTAAGTGGTGTGTTTGGGTGGTGGGTTAGTTGTAAGTGGTGTGTTTGGGTGTGGGTTAGTTGTAAGTGGTGTGTTTTGGTGTGGGTTAGTTGTAAGTGGTGTGTTTTGGTGTGGGTTAGTTGTAAGTGGTGTGTTTGGGTGTAGGTTAGTTGTAAGTGGTGTGTTTGGGTGTGGGTTAGTTGTAAGTGGTGTGTTTGGGAGTGGGTTAGTTGTAAGTGGTGTTACGGTTAGATGTGCCAAAAGGCATTTGAACGTGTGTAGACCGAAAGGGATTAGAAAAGGTACAGAGGTACCTAATATAGATTATGGTACAATGTGTTGTAATTGTTTGTGTGGGCGTGGTCAATACACTCACAGTCTAAGAAGAGCCTTGTAGAAGGGACGTGTGAAGAAAGCATCCAGCAGATACTGGTGAATCAGGGCTAGGCCGAGAATTCGCCCACTAAAACGGAACCTAGGGGGAGACAAGGAGACAAGTCTTGGTAATAATATATTTAATAACAGTACTTACAGCATTACTGGAACTCTTATAATGGCTCGTGTTAAGTGGAAGAATAAATATTGGATTTATTAATTTATACAGTTTGATGACCTAGACCAGCTGATTGGTGATATTAAAATACAATACCAAAAAATAAACCTATCAATGATTAGTTAATTGGTCAGTGCCCCATTTTTCAATGGTAAAAAAAAGAATTATTACAATGATACATTGGTGTAACAATCCTTAAAACGGTTTTGGCCAAATCCACCTAAATGTCAGTCAGGTAATACAGACTGGTTACCACAGCAATAAGCACAGTGAAAAGTATATCTTTTGTTGTCATACCCCATCATGACTTTCCTCCCAAAAATTCCAAATTACATCCATGCTTTTCAATGATGAAAGTGTGACGTTGGAATCAGGTTTATCTTTCTGGTCCTCACCATTCCAGATGGTTTTCTACGAAAGCGGACATGGGGCTGATCTGAACAGTGTACGTGTCATTGGCTGAGTACTCAAACAGGCCGTAGTAGGGGTTGAAAAGCTCCTGGGACAACAGGAAGAAGAACTCCCTGGAGGGGCCGCTGTAGTCCAGCCTGGAGAAGGTGGGCATGGGAGATGGAGTTTAACAGTAATGGCAACACGGTCAATCAAACACTCATGCCCACACAAACACACAGGCTTACCCCTCTTCCCCCATGAAGGTGACATAGAGCTTGTTCCGTTGCAGCTCCTTGCGGGAGTAGGCCATGACCTGGTTGAAGGTGCCCTCTAGCAGATGGTCCCTTCTGATAATTAGTCTGGGACACATGAGGTGGTAACCAGAGAAGGGTCAGTATTTAAATGCAGATCACTATCATACTAGTCATTCACGGGGGATTCAGAACTCTATCATACTGGTCACTATCATCCTGGTACATTAAGGGGCATTCAGAACCTTTTCATACTGGTCCATCAGGGGGGATTCAGAACACTATCATACTGGTCATTCAGGGGGCATTCAGAACACTATCATACTGGTCATTAATGGGGCATTCAGAATACTATCATACTGGTCATTCAGGGGGCATTCAGAACACTATCATACTGGCCATTAATGGGGCATTCAGAATACTATCATACTGGTCCATCAGGGGGGATTCAGAACACTATCATACTGGTCATTCAGGGGGCATTCAGAACAATATCATACTGGTCATTTATGGGGCATTCAGAACACTATCATACTGGTCGTTCAGGGGCATTCATAACCGATGTGAGGCACTGGATCTGATTTCCATCCGTAAAGTGAGTTAGTGAGCAGTGTCTTGGTATCAATAGCTACACCCGATCACACACACTTACTTAATCTTGCCAGGTCCTTGGCCATAACCTTTGCCTTCCAGCTTCCTGTAGAAGTTGCGTAGTTTGGCTTCAAAGTCCCTGCGGTAGGGAGCCGGTGCTCTGGCCCTCTGTAAGCCTGCCAAACCACACACCCACACAAGAACACACAGAGTGAGCGACAGCTTTAATCTTAATCCAAACTAATACACGCCTGGCTGCAATACCCTAAACAAATGCAGCTCAGTAAGACTGTCTATCAGCTATGAACAGACCTTTCCATATTGTATAATCAAGCTTGGTCTGCTGAGTTCATTTTTTAAGCTCAGGTTGGAGAATAAAGAGAGGATGTAGCCTCATTCCAACCCAGGGTTGTCTCCCTCTACCTGGGTCCTGCTCTCGTAAATCCATCAATAGCTCCTCTGCGCTCATCAATAGTAATACTTTTATCACTAGAACCCCCAGACTCATTGTGAACTCCTGACCTGAGATGACCCACTCGCTTTCTGAATGGTCCCTCAATGTCTCCATCATTCTGCTAAAATGTCTGAGTGATGGCTGTAGCGTGGGCCGGCAACCTGCTAGCCTTTTGTTCACTATTCTTCGCTACAATGTGATATTGCATTAGCTTTCACAGTTTGCCATCACTATTATCTGGTGCTAGGAGACCACAGTGCAGTCCCACTGACCATTTGTAGCCAGTGCAATTATGCGTATGCTATCGCTTTAAAGCATGAAGAAGTTTGATATCATTATCCCAATTGCTCATGGAAAATCACTAATAGTTTTTTTGCACTGAGTGGTGCTTGGGCTTAACAAAAGCTCTGGTTCAAGAGGTGGCTGGCTGTTTCCACTTTGCTAATGAGGTTAAATATTAAGTGGGGCTTGCTATGACATGATTCATTTAGTTCTTAGGATCCTGACTGGCTTATGTCCTTAGTGAGTGCTGAGGGGATTCCCTCACTTGAAGAACTTATGCCTACTCATTCTTGAAACATTCCTTTTTGGTCTGTACCTCTCCCGGCCTGAGACATCTGTACCTATCCTTGCCTAAGAGGTCTGTGCCTATCCCTGCCTGAGAGGTCTGTACCTATCCTTGCCTGACAGGTCTGTACCTATCCTTGCCTGACAGGTCTGTACCTATCCTTGCCTGCAGGTCTGTACCTATCCTTGCCTGACAGGTCGGTACCTATCCTTGGCTGATAGGTCTGTACCTATCCTTGCATGAGAGGTCTGTGCCTTTTCCTGGCTGAGGTCTGTACCTATCCTTGCCTGATAGGTCTGTACCTATCCTTGCATGAGAGGTCTGTGTCTTTTCCTAACTGAGAGGTCTGTACCTCTCCCTGCCTGAGAGGTCTGTACCTATCCTTGCCTGAGAGGTCTGTGCCTTTTCCTGCCTGAGACGTCTGTACCTATCCATGCCTGAGAGGTCTGTGTCTATCCCAGCCTGAGAGGTCTGTCCTTATCTCTGCCTGAGATGTCTGTAGCTATCCTTGCCTGACAGGTCTGTACCTATCCTTGCCTGACAGGTCTGTACCTCTCCCTGCTGGTTGCAGAAGTAAATGGCTGAAGAAGCACCTGGAGAGTTTTGGGGCGAAGATCCGGGCGAACAGCGGGGCGAGAAGCTGTAGCCTGGCTGAAAGGAGTGGGGTGGAACGTAGGACATGATCTCCTCTTCAAATAAGCTACCAAGAACACAACAGAGACACAACAGGCAAGTATAAAGGGAATAGTCACCCAAAAAACAAGTAGTTGCTGCATTAAATCTTCATTCCATCACATCACATTTCATGGTAAGGCTAAAATATGGCTAGAATCTATGGAAACACCCAAATACTGAACGTATTTGAAGTGTATTCCAGGCAGATCATGCCAATTACAGGATGTCCTTTTCCTCACCAGCAGGTGAAAAGACTGTAACAATCAGCAATTTTATCTGCCTGGTTCTGTGGGCTACAAACCAATCACATTACAACTATTGGCTGGTCAGTGGAATATAAACCAATCACATAAAGGCTGCAAGCTGTTCTGTGGAAAATAAACCATTTGCATTATGGCTGATCGCTAGTCTGTGTACTATAAACCAATGACATCACGTTTGCAGGCTGGTCTGCGGACCATAAACCAATCAAATAATGGCTGCTGGCAGCTCTGTGTACTATAAACCAATCACATTCAAAGTGCTGGCCGTTGGTTGTACTATGCCTACAGTAAGACAGCATGCAGGCGTGAAGGATGTAATCCAATTGGCTGTGAGACACAGTGAATGAGCTGTTTATCTGCAATGGGCCTAGAGGATCTGGGTTTACAGTAATCCAGACAGCAGCTGCCAGAGCCCCACTGAGGCGGCCACAACAACCGTCTAGTGTTAAATAAACAACAACAGCTCCAATTACCTCAGCAGAATGACCAGGTCAGCATCGCAAGACAGCTTTTCCACCCCCTGTGAACCTTCCGTCCTGATGTAGTGGATCTTTTCTCTAATTGGCAGATGAATTATGAGCAGTCAAAAAATGCAGCCAATTGTGGAAAAAGGTGATTGGCTTAAATGTTCAGAACCCTAGTAGTTGATGGCTTGTTTTATCTTTTAGTATTTTTAAGAAATTCAATTGAGGTATTTAGAGAAATAGGCAGGCCAAAATGCTGATATAGAACTGGATAATTACAACCTCTCGAACTAGCATGTTAAGATTCTTCTGTCCATTTATCTTTGATAAACAGTGATTGCTAAACATGTACAAGTGTCCTGGAAAGTTCATTCTCTTTCAATTTGTCGCCGAATGCATTACATTTCCAGATGATTGAGTGGAGCATGATAAGGTTGTGTGCAGGAATGCTTTTAAGATAATCATCAGCTTTCTACACCTCCCAGACAAGGCAATAGGGCCCCAGGCACACTAAACAGAAACTCATTGTACCGCCCTCCAATTATGAGACCCTGCCTGTTCACACTACTGAGGCTGTAAGTTTGAGGCATAAACACAGCACTCTAGCACAGGAAACTACATACCTGGCCGTTAGTTGTTACAATAGAGTCGGAGTGTACAGTACATTTACGGGTGCACCTTATATTAGAGCATGAACGTTTACTATCGCATTAAGTCTTTATAAGAGATTGATACTATACCCATAATTAAAAGCTAAGTCATATTACATAACACTAGATCTAAAAGGATTTTACTGAACATTGCATCTGAACACAAAAATGTAAAAATACAGAAAAGTATGTATACATAACAATGTATTAATCAAAAGTATTTCAACACTGTGCGAAATAGAACACAGCCATGGCTAATAGGGAATCACCTTAGGACATGGTTCCTAACTAGGCTGGGTTGGCGTTCCTGAAGCATCTCAAAGACGTTCGGCTGGCGAAGGAAGGCCACTATCTTGTCATTGTAAGCTGTTGCATAGGGCACACAAGGGACAGGAATAAACAATGAAGTATTACAGTTTATAGAACAAAAATAAAAACTAAGGACTTTCAACAGACAGAGAAACAGACGGTAAGTGAGGTATCTCCAGTTTAAGGTCTTACACGCAGCAGGCAGAAGCTGAGTATCAGATATATTGGGAGCATTATCCCGGAAGACCAGGTACAATCAATAAAACGCCCAAATAATTTGGTCTACTCATTATCGAAAGTGTCAACCCAGTTCTTACTATTCACACATACAAACATAAAACCCTAAAAAATCTCCCATCCACTGAAAAACGTCTGTCGCACTAAAACCCAGGGTATTATTTCCTAGTTCAAACATGGCTAAAGAGAGGAGAGGCATTCTGCTCTGGGCTTGATAATTACAGAGGGCTGCTGGGCTAAACTGCCCCAGATGATAAGTTAAGGAAACCCCTGTGGCACGCCAGCCTGTCTCTGGGCACCAAGGCTGCATTTTGAGAAGTAGGCCAACATTGAGAAGCTTGAATTTTGTTGTAATTCTTGACGTTCAGGTAAACTGCTACACAGACCTAAAGAGTCAAGTCAGACTGGGGGTTTTGTAAAAGCACTTTGTGACAATTGCTGATGTAAAAAGGGATTTATGAATACGTGTGATTGATTGATATGAATCTTTTATATTTAATGTCATAACCACATGGGACCCAGTCACCAAGTACACAGCTCTGGAGCCATGCAACCATCATCATAGACACAGACTCCCAACTGTGAAGGACTGTTTCCGGTTTTGTCAATAGACATTTTTTAAAGTGCTCACATTTGTAGAAGAGTACGATTCTGGCATGAAACCAGCTACAGTTAATAATAAATATGCGGCCTATTTAGAATATTTGGTGGAGAGTGTGCTAAATGCTGTGTGCTAAAAGTATGCTAAATGCTATGTGCTAAAAGTATGCTAAATGCTATGTGCTAAAAGTGTGCTAAATGCTGTGTGCTAAAAGTGTGCTAAATGCCATGTGCTAAAAGTGTGCTAAATGCTTTGTGCTAAAAGCTGTGTGCTAAAAGTGTGCTAAATGCCGGGACACAAATGCACAAAGAAAAGCTGACTAAGACTAGCAACAGATAAGTATTGAAAGGGTTGCAAACTGGCAAGAACAATTGGCTCTGCTCACATGGTATACTTAATGCTGTGGAGTCCTGTTGGTACTGGCTGCGAATAGCAGCGACCAAGCTGTTCCCAGGTCTGTGAATCAGGGACGCAACCCGACTCCGGGAGACATCGGATGCCTGGGACAAACATCACAGAGATTACAGTGTCATAACGTGGAATCAAAATGGATTTCATTTGGAGTTTTGGTCATGGATCAACACAAAAATGTTGAGAGGGAGAAAAAAAATCTTTAGCAAATTACCATCGTTATCGCCAGCTGAATGATCACTCATCATGATCACAACAGTGAGTCTATTCTAATGGAAGGCAGTCCAACTCAAATCCAAGGTCAGTCATTTTAAAGGAACTGTTATTGACGAGTTGACAGTAAGTTAAAATGGATATATTCCTTTGAACAAACAGTACCAGTCAAAGCTGGTTGGGAGAATGCCAAGCTCTCGTCAAGGCAACGTTTGGCTACTTAGAAGAATCTACAGTTTAAATGTATTTTGGTTAGTTTGACCCATATTTGGTTACATCACAATGCGTTACATCACAAGTTTTGATGTCTTCCCTATTATTGTACAAGGTGGAAAATTGGTAAAAGAGAAGAAAAAACACTTGAACGAGCAGGTGTTTCCAAACATTTCACTGGTGCATATTTCGTTCATTTTCTCCTCGTTCATGATTACATTGCAGCCAACTGGTCTGCTCTGGTCAACCAGGCACCGGGGCGTTTCCCCCTCACCTCTCCTGCACTGTAGCTACGTAGCCTCTGCAGGTGCTGCTTGTGGGTTAGGTGGCTGGGCAGACGCCCGTTCTGTAAGGGAATCCTGGGGTCAATGAAGGTCGTAGCCCTGCTGTTGTGGTCCACAAAGAACGACTAGAACAAAGAAGAACAGAAATCAACTTCCACGGGACCATTTCCCCCCATCATTTCCCAGACAACCTTAACCAGGAATGGAACCCACAATCCTGGCTTTACAAGCGCTGTGCTCTACCTACAGACCCGCAATGGACTACTTCCATTTCTACCGGGGTGAGGTCTAGTGGTTCCTGGATCCCCCCGCAGCAGCTCTACGACAACAGACCCGGTCATCCTTTCACCTTGCCCTGTGGGTCCGCCTTGATCTCCCAGCCTCTGGGAAGCTCCAGCTGGGTGTCAGCAAACTTGTTCAGAAAAGTCACCAGGTCCCTGTTGTGCTGGTAGCGCTCGAAGTTGCGCGCGTCCCGTCGGACCTTCAGTATCATGTGCTTCAGACAGGTACTGCTGGTGAATGTCCTGTAGGCACCCTGGGTTAAAGGCAGCGGTGGGACATGCTATTTCAGTCAAAACATAAAGGTTACGTCCACAGTATTGTACGGTATTGGGGTCCGACAACATTTACAGCAAACAAAAAACTTCACTCAATATGAGACTGAGACAAAAGACACTAATCACTAGTTCCGGGCTGATACTTGACCATGTACTATGCACAGTGGTGACCTTTCCATCAGATCAACTATATATAAACTGCCCACCCGGGGGAAGTGTCTCTGCAACTCTCCCTATCGGTTCACACGTCACACAACGTCGGTTTCTGCTCTGCTGGCTTTGACTCCAGCCATTGAAGGATCAATAACCAGACTCCGCTAATAGATTTCCCATCGGTGCAAAAGACAGCGGTAAAGTCACAAGGACACTGATTCCAATACACGCCAACAGTCGTTTACCATGGAAACAGCGGTGTCATATTATCTGAAGTGCCAAGGCGTATGACATGTCCTGCGAGGAAGGAGAGTGAACCAGGAACCTTGGGGACTTGTTACTAGGGCAACAAGCGTAGACCTACTCCGTGCTCCGAGGGAGGAAGGTGAGCCGGGTAAACCTTTTTAATACGGTAACAAGGTCATTGTTTACAAATGCTGTATCATCAGGGACAGCGGTAGGGTTAGGGTGACACCGTTTTTTCGGAGGGCAGAACGATGAGGTTCAGAACGATAGAGCACATGTAAGTCTGGCGGGACAGCCGTCGCATCATGAAAACACCACTTACGTAGTTGGCGTGTAGGACGGTGAAGAACTCAGGGTGGGTGATGAACTTGACGGGGGGAGACTGAAGGAGCAGGGAGACTTTCTGACTGCTGATGGGGGAGGAAGGGGCCTCGCTTCTCGGTTCTGAGCAGCAGAGGTCATCGGTAATGACAACAGCATTATAACCTTATGCACAATATGTAGGATGTGTATACTAATATTGTAGTACTGGATGTAGGTATGAAACAAATTAGTATATCACTGACTAGAAAATATTCTCAATGCACTACTGTTATTTATTACTGTCTTTTCGGACTTATTAGCGGCCAATTTGAAGTGTACCAATGATTTGTTTTAATATTATAATTGTCTACAGGCTCACGGCCATCTGCTCCAACAGAAACAAACCGATGGTCGATGGCCCAGCAGATGTGTACAGTATTACACTATAGAGACCATGTAATAATATATAATTACGTCTAGCTACACACCAGTGGCCTGTGGGGGAGACTCAGTTTCTGTTTCCATGCTTCCACTCCTCTCCAACCCTCGAACCCCACACTCCTCCTCGGTTGCCATGGTCCTCTGGATGTTCTGGTATCTGGATATGTGCAGGAAATCATGTCACGGTACATCAGGGGAACAATGAGGCATCTCATTGCACAGCAGATGCTAACTAAGACCTGTGGGACCTAATCCTTAGACTACCTAACCCCAACCTTAACATGCTCTATTTTGGTTTTGTCTAGCTCTCTCCAAAACATGACACTCCGTGATGATGTGGGTGAAGGCATCATTTGACTGACACTGACTGGCCTCTTGTGTTTTCTGTTCCAGAGTGACCTGCCCACAATACATTCACTATATGCCTTCAGGAGTACTCTCTTTTCCTTCAATCACATTTCTGTCAAACATAGTTTAAAGTCGTTCAATCCAGCAGCATATGTCACTAAACACTCATTTGGTTACCCAGCCTATAACCCTGAAGACCAAGCACCAATTGGCTAGGAAAACTACCTGTTTGAACCTACAGGAAGAAACCTGTATTGAAGCTGTGCTCTGACAATGTCCCGCCCACTTCTGGCTGTGCTGGGTGAGGACCATAAGTGTACATGACCTTGCAAGACGCCATTGTTCATTCATATATTATAAATGATCAAGTGACCAATGAGTCATCAACGCACACACCTCTCTATACTACAAGGGCCACTCCTGACCCCTCTGGCAGTATGAACCCTTTGTAGTATGTGTGTAGTACGAACATTTTATCAATAATGAACTAAACTCCACACTTTCAAGGAATAACCGATGACAGATACTTATGTATAATACAAAGCGTCGTACTTAGTGCAGGTAATCCACTTAGGGCCTTTTGGGTAATGACTAATCAAATTTCCATCATCACTCATATTATTATTATTAATTCATTGGTCGGTGGGGGACCCTAGTGGTGTAAAACAAGGTCAGCGTGTGGAAGGAGAAATTACTTCATGCTTAAAGGTGTGTCCTGAATCTAATGTGGGCAAATTGCTCCGTAAGATTAAGGAAAAGGTGCCCTCAGCATCTTAAAAAAAGAATTACAAATGAACCACCTATCTACAAATAGTATGCTTATATGTGCGGGTGTGGTGGTGTGTGAGTGCAATTGATGTTAATTTAATTCATTAGGATCCCTGTTAGGTGATGCCCTGGCGACAGTAAATGCATTAACATAGTGTGAGTTAAGGTATCACCACACCATATGGACCCATACTAACGGCTGTTGGGTGGGGACAGAGGCTGCATCACGCAGCCACTAGATGGAGCCACAACACAAACCTTACTACTGAGGCTATTCACAGCAGCTACCAAGCACATCATTGGAAATCCAATTGAACAGCAGCACATTACATGACTAAAGCAAGGCAGCCTAAGAGAGACTAATGTACATATTGCAGTCTTATGCAGGGCAGTCATCCTTTAATCATCCTTTCATTATTTCCCCCAGTTCTCTCTGTTCTCTTGTAGTCTTTATTTCCCAGTGGTCCCTTCCAACCCCCCTCTCCTT